>OX411306.1:212211821-212426036 GCA_948150685.1 Rhaphigaster nebulosa | reverse complement strand
ATATATATATATATATATATATATATATATATATATTGGACATTGGTCCTTTTTGCTATAAATGATAACAGTGGCGTACGCAGGGAGAGGAATCGGAGAAATATATTCTCCCTCTCTCCTCCCCAGAAAGGTTCGAGAACAAATGATTTTCATACCCACCAACATAAGGTTTACATTTCAAGTAATATTTTTGGTAATTTTTAACAATAATTTACTATCCAATTTCCATGTTTATCTTTAAAACTTACACCCATTTCGCAATAAAGACATTTAGGTGATTATTTGCCTTCTTCTTCTTTAATCTCCTCTGAAAACAAATTAAAATCCTCCGTCAAAAAAAATTTTGTGTTCGCCTCTTTATAATAATAATTGCATATGCAAATGTGGATGCGAGAATAAGGCCGGAAACATGAGGTGATAAGACTGAAACGATTATTGATTGTTTACTGATTGCGAATGTTTATTGGAAATACTAAAAGACACTATGTAAGATACAAATGTGTAGTTTAATTATTCTTCAGGTGTGCAGTAAATTTTGGTAACGTAAATTACCTTAAGTAAGTTACCTTTTTTTATCCAGGTATTTATTTTTTTATTTCAATGCTTTCTGAGATATAAAATTTGTTTTATTGAGCCTCCATTTTAGCTATTACCTACAGTTTGATATTGCATATTACGTTATAAAGCTCAGTAAAATAGGTGAAGGGAGCTCGAAAAGAAGCTGAGTGAGATACCTTATCGTCCTAACTATAGTATCTCTGAGAAAATCTTGAAAGCAAACCTTCTAAAGATAATAAAGTAACAAACAAAACAGTTATTTTTTCATTATTCAAAACTCCTTTATCTCTTCTTTTGTATTCTTTTAATCATGCTCACATTTCTTCTTCTACTGTTACCGTTATAGCTTCGTATCTCTGTGTTAGAATCTATCCTATTAAAAATGCATCAAAAACCTGTACCACTACAGCCCGATAAGGGTCTTGGGTTCAGTACTTGGTAAGGACCATACTGTTTCTAGGCCAACGGTTGTGCAAGGAGGTGATTCGGCCAAGATCACGCTCAACCGCCAGGTTTTTCCCCCAATTAAGGGTACCCACTTTATAGAGGCTGGGTGAGCCCCAGGAGGGTCTCCCGATCCCACAGGGTTGATCCACGGCTGAATACAGAATAAATAATTATCTGCCTCAGCCGGTCTCGAACCCGGGACCTTGAGATTAGTAGCGCAGTAAAAATGCATCAATGCTTATGTATTATAAAGTCAAAAACAAAGATATCATTAAATGTTATGATTATTTGGAATCACGATGAAAGTAATAAATATTATAAAACATAATGGGGAGCAAATTAAAATTTATAAAAGGTTAAATAAACTTTTAAATAATAATAGTCAAAGAAAATTCATTAAGACCTAAATTTCTTCCACGTATACAACGCAAACTCTTGGTATGAACATTAATCCGACGTTTCGGCCTAAATTAAAATCAATCACTTGCATGAATTCAAAAAATTTAATTTACCCAAATGCAAAATTAAAATAAAAAACTGTTTCAACTTGGCTTTATTTTCGGTCAAGTATATATATATATATATATATATATATATATATATATATATATATATATATATATATATATATATATATATATATATATAGGTCGAGCAGGATAACACGCTTCCAAAAGTGCACCTGGTTTCAAACCCAACGGTTGTGAGTTCGAATCTCGGTCTATGGTCTATGTTCTATAGTACCTAACTAAAGGAAAAAAAAAAAAAAAAAAATATATATATAGTAGAGGGAAAATGGGGGAGCTGGCGCACTTCTAGGAGCAGCCAATCAGAAGCCAGCATTTTGGTCACGTGACCTATGGCGGGAAATTTGAATTTGAATTTTTGCCTCGACCTAACCTTAACTGCCACGTGGTCTTGCCTCGACCTAACCTTAACCACCACGTGGTCTCACCTCGACCTAACCTTAACTACTAGGCCACGCCCCTTTTGGGTCACGTGACCCTTATGCCCCGCCCCTTTTTGGTCACGTGACCGTTAAGCCCCGCCCCTTTTAGTCACGTGATCCAGTCACGTGACTCGCAGCGCATCCTGGTCTATGCTCCGCCCACATGTTTTAGTCACGCGATCCAGTCACGTGACCCATGGAACCTCCTGACCTATGCTCCGCCCACAAGATTTACCCCCTCCACCCATTGAAGGATCAGGTACCCACCTTATAGAGCATGAGTGTACCCGGCCGCCATTTTGTTTTTATTACACCGCCATTTTGTTTTTCTACTGTTTGAGGAACTTGAGGTTTTGTTGAAGGGTTAGGTACCTACCGTATAGAGCATGAGTGTACCCGGACGCCATATTGTTTTTTATACATCGCCATTTTGTTTTTCTTATGCCGCCATTTTGTTTTTCTACTGTTTGAGGGACTTGAGGTTTTGTTGAAGGGTTAGGCACCAACCTTATAGAGCATGAGTGTACCCGACCGCCATTTTGTTTTTTATACATCGCCATTTTGTTTTTCTACTGTTTGAGAGACTTGAGGTTTTGTTGAAGGAACAGGTACCCATCTTATAGAGCATGAGTGTACCCGACCGCCATTTTGGTTTTCTGATGCCGCCATTTTGTTTTTCTACTGTTTGAGAGACTTGAGGTTTTGTTGAATGGTTAGGTACCCACCTTATAGAGCATGAGTGTACCCGGCCGCCATTTTGTTTTTATTACACCGCCATTTTGTTTTTCTACTGTTTGAGGAACTTGAGGTTTTGTTGAAGGGTTAGGTACCTACCGTATAGAGCATGAGTGTACCCGGACGCCATATTGTTTTTTATACATCGCCATTTTGTTTTTCTTATGCCGCCATTTTGTTTTTCTACTGTTTGAGGGACTTGAGGTTTTGTTGAAGGGTTAGGCACCAACCTTATAGAGCATGAGTGTACCCGACCGCCATTTTGTTTTTTATACATCGCCATTTTGTTTTTCTACTGTTTGAGAGACTTGAGGTTTTGTTGAAGGAACAGGTACCCATCTTATAGAGCATGAGTGTACCCGACCGCCATTTTGGTTTTCTGATGCCGCCATTTTGTTTTTCTACTGTTTGAGAGACTTGAGGTTTTGTTGAATGGTTAGGTACCCACCTTATAGAGCATGAGTGTACCCGGCCGCCATTTTGTTTTTATTACACCGCCATTTTGTTTTTCTACTGTTTGAGAGACTTGAGGTTTTGTTGAATGGTTAGGCACCCACCTTATAGAGCATGAGTGTACCCGGCCGCCATTTTGTTTTTATTACACCGCCATTTTGTTTTTCTACTGTTTGAGGAACTTGAGGTTTTGTTGAAGGGTTAGGTACCTACCGTATAGAGCATGAGTGTACCCGGACGCCATATTGTTTTTTATACATCGCCATTTTGTTTTTCTTATGCCGCCATTTTGTTTTTCTACTGTTTGAGGGACTTGAGGTTTTGTTGAAGGGTTAGGCACCAACCTTATAGAGCATGAGTGTACCCGACCGCCATTTTGTTTTTTATACATCGCCATTTTGTTTTTCTACTGTTTGAGAGACTTGAGGTTTTGTTGAAGGAACAGGTACCCATCTTATAGAGCATGAGTGTACCCGACCGCCATTTTGGTTTTCTGATGCCGCCATTTTGTTTTTCTACTGTTTGAGAGACTTGAGGTTTTGTTGAATGGTTAGGTACCCACCTTATAGAGCATGAGTGTACCCGGCCGCCATTTTGTTTTTATTACACCGCCATTTTGTTTTTCTACTGTTTGAGAGACTTGAGGTTTTGTTGAATGGTTAGGCACCCACCTTATAGAGCATGAGTGTACCCGGCCGCCATTTTGTTTTTATTACACCGCCATTTTGTTTTTCTACTGTTTGAGAGACTTGAGGTTTTGTTGAAGGGTTAGGTACCCACCTTATAGAGCATGAGTGTGCCCGACCGCAATTTTGTTTTTCTACAGTTTGAGAGACTTGAGGTTTTGTTGAAGGGTCAGATACCCACTTTATAGTACGTAACCTCCCCTATGGTTATATAATCATAACCTATACGGCGAAGGGTCCGGTGCCCACTTTATAGTATGTAACCTCCCCAACGGTTATATAATCATAACCTATACGATGAAGGGTCCGGTACCCACTTTATATTCTGTAACCTCCTCTATGGTTATATAATCATAACCTATACAATGAAGGGTCCGGTACCCACTTTATACTCTGTAACCTTCTCAAAGGTTACATAACCTTTACATTGTTTTCGTGTTTGTGCAACCTTCTCAATGTTTACATAGCCTTTACAATATGTAACTGCATCAACATGTAAACGGGTTGCTTCTTGTATAGACAAGTTGGATTATGTCCAGGTGAAATACCAATATGGACCTTGAACTGTTTATCTCTAACATATAAATAAATAGCATAGTTCCTTAATCCTATAACTGCTTTTGGACTTTGAATTGTTTATCTCTAAAACATAAATAAATGGTAGGGCTTCCTAATATTTGAATAGCTTTTGGACTTTGAGCTGGTAATACTCTATCTTTACTTATCTCGCTGAAACATAAACAAAACAACTTTTCAATGTACTACGTATTTTTAATAGCTGATAGTATAAGTAATGGTCTTAAAAGGATTAACTCGTCAATGTTCTACGTATTTTTATTCTCCGATAGTTAAATAATGGTCTTAAAAGGATTAACTTTTAATCCATTAAGTTCCTATCGAACTTTTAATCTCTAAAATATATTAACAAATCGAAACGACTATCACGCTGGCCAAAGAGGTTAAACCTTTTCACAGCTTTGAAATATTTTCAAAGTACACGAGTCGGTATTAATAACTTCGAAATAAATTTTTATTAATGAATATTAATTAATACTTAATCAACACAAGTTCATAATTAGTACTAATACTACAGGTACTCTGTTCGACTTGCCTGAGTATCGCCTGACTTGGGTCAGAGCAGGTCGACTCATGCTCGCTTCATAAACATGTAAACAGGTTGCATCTTGTATAGACAAGTTGGATTATGTCCAGGTGAAATACAAATATGGACCTTGAACTGTTTATCTCTAAAACATAAATAAATGGTAGGGCTTCCTAATATTTTGAATAGATTTTGGACTTTGAACTGGTAATCCTTAAAACACAGATAAATAGTAGGGCCCCATATTCCTATAACAGCTTTTGGACTTTGAGCTCTTAATACTCTATCTTTTACTTTCTCTCGCTGAAACATAAACAAAACAACTTTTCAGGTAGGGGGCACTATGATCGCTGGTGGGGCAACATGACAGCCAATCAGATTCGAGTATTCTCGTCCAGGAACCAGTGGCACTCGTGGCCTCTGCCATTTCGACTCGAACCCCAGAGATAGAACAAAGTTTTGCTGCTAAAATTGTGATAATATTCTAATTTTTCGAGTGCAACCCAGGCTATGAGATATAATTAACGACAACGAAGTGAAAGAAGATACTGACTGACACGTCCGTTGAACAATTGAAGGAAGAATCAAGCGAAGAATCTTCAGAAGAAGAAATTCCGATCTTCTGTTCCAGCAAGTTTTGTAAGATGAAAGGAGAATACAAAGTGGTTTGTTTGAGCTGCGGAAAATTGTATCTCACTGGATTTATCGACTTGTCCGATTGCGACCATAGAACATTTTGGTGTTATGATTGCCGTCGTCCACCTATGAAAAATTATATTTCTTATCTAGATATCTCTGCAATAGCATTCAAGATTGATGAATTATTTAACAGGAATCTTAACATGGAGGAAGAAATTTCAGGAAATAGTGTAGATACGATACCTAATGACCATGACTCGACACCTGATGACCATGAATCAAGACCTGATGGCCAGGATTCAAGATCTCTCGGCCCTGATGATGTAATGAATTATGACCCTTTTATTAATGACCCTGATCTAGTAAATTACGACCCTGTTTTGGCGGCTAATAGCTACAATCCGAGTCTCGGCCCACGTCCAACAACTGAAGAAGAAATAAGAGCTTGGAGGGAACGTGTAAGAGAAGCAGAGCTAGAGATTCAAAGACAAGAAATGAGGATGCAAAAGGCTAGGATCATCGATAGAGATTTTTTGGGGGCCTTTCAAGAGATCGTTGATCAGGACATGCGAGGACTCTACTATTCGACACCCTGCGATGCCGAGATTTGTTCATACCGGGGACGATACCGTGTGAGCTGTACGAAATGCTTACGTGTCTTCCACACAGCATGCGTCTTCTTGCCAGACCACGATTACGAAACAACAGTATGCTTCTACTGCCCTCTGTCGGATTCTGAAAGTGACATAGATGATGACGATAACTCAGAAGAATTTGTTACAGATTAACATTTATAAATTTAATTCATATTAAATAAAAATTATCAGTAATTTTGTTTCTTATATTTAAAGAATTTATGTAACTAAAAACATATTTTCTTATTATCTTATTATATTATAAATTATTTCTTTAATAAATAAATTCTACTTGAACTGTTGTATTCTCTCCTCCTCCCCTTTGTTAATATCATATAATGCATTAAAATATATTTCGAAGAGCACAACTCCTAGTCTTCTCTTATATAGTTGCATTTCTTAGTGTTGGAATAAAAATAATATATTTGACTAAGCAATTCATTTTTACCAAATCATACTATTATCCGAGATTGTTCCGAAATTATAACCTCCATTATGGAATCAGAATTTTCATGTAAGACGTATTGGTGTAATATAATATTCAAACGGCTAGATTGTTTTTTTTTTTTTGTTTTGTCGAAGGGTCAGGTATCCACCTTATAGTAGGTAACCTTCACAACGGTTACATAACCTTTACCATATTTAACTTTAATGATATCAGGATAGATAATGTCACACTTGAATAATTCTAAATATCTTAATTCATTTGCTGAAAGTAAACGATGGGCTTTGAACTGTTAATCTCTACAAAGTATACAAAGAGTAGAGCTTCTTAATCCAATAACAACAGTTGGACTTTGAACTGTTAATCCCTAAAACATAAATAAATTCTAGAGCTCCTTAATCCTATAACAACTTTTGGACTTTGTGCTGCTAATACCAAAATATAAAGAATGAAATAGGACTTGTCAGTCCTTCCGCTAAAAAGTAAACAAATTTAGATTTCGCAATAATGCGTTATCCCATAATCCTTCCTTCGAAAGTAAGCAATGGACTTTGAACTGCTAATCCTTAACAAGTTTAACTTTTATACACAAACAAAGATATAGGGTATAGTTAATAAAAGAAAATACAACTTTATAAAATAAAAAAATTTATTTCATCATAATATTAGATACAAGAAATAGAATTTTTAAATAAATGAAACATCATCTTTATAACCAATTCTTCCATTATACACTAAAGAAATTATTTCATCGCTATTGTTAAAAGCCTCGATGTCTTCAACCGACATCTTAAAACGTTTAGGAAGATACACTCTGATAGAATTATCATGATCCTTTAACGTAGCGACCAACGCTAATCCCATTTTCGTTTCAACATGTTCCAGTTCTCCGATGATGTATGGCCGTCCGATTTGAATATAATTCAATTTATGCACATAGCGAGCGCCATCGTTTAATCGGTTGAAGAGAGCTTTAAAATCTCTGATAGAACTAAAAATAAAACAGATTCACATAAGAAGAGAGCAGGTTTAGAAAAAAATAAGAAATGGCCAAAGCAATAAATATACTTACGAATTCATGATGATTGAAAATGAAGGATCTGCTATGATCGGATGCTAGAACAAAAATGAATCCTTAGGTAGTCGCTCGCTGCGGAGTATTGGTGGAGAGTAAATCTACGCTAGTTGCGCATGCGTTACCCCCTCCATCAACCATACTTTTCCCTGCCACCACTCCAACAATTTCAATTTATCATTTTCGACCTTGTCAATTCCCCCACCACTAATTTTTTTTTTTTCGCTGAAATATAAACAAAACTACTTTTTAATCTTATACCAGTTCTCAATGTTTATATTTTATGCAATTTTCCCAATTTTTAACTTTATCTACCTTTTTTTTTTCTTTAAATTTTCCATAATCTCCCCGATGTTTATAAATTTCTGTCCGCTAGAGCGCAGCACCTTACTCCACTTGAAGATTTCCCTGCCTACTTTACATAAACTTCTCAATACTTAACGCTTATCCATACTCACTTCATAATTCAAATTGTTTTGTTTTCTTTCATAAAATGATAACTTTTTATTAGATATTTCATTATCGTCTCCGGGTCAACATGTCTTGTTTTGTATAGGGGACTGTCAATATTGGAATGTTTGCCATCATCGGATGATAGATAATATTAACAGTAACTAATATAAGCAAAATGTCAATATTAGAATGTTTTGTCATCATCAGATGATAGATAATATTAAAAGTAACTAATATGAGCAAAATCGTGGCAGTTGGAGCACAATTCTGACCACACTTTTGCTATATTGGTCCCCATTTGTATGATATTATGTTGTTGTTTTTTTTTGTTTTTTTTTTTTGTTTTTTGCGAAACGTTGACTGATCAAATATTTTCAGCTGTTTAAGAGATTCAAATCTTTATTGATTCTTGATTCTTCCAGAAATATACTGATAATTTAGAAATATTCATATTAACCCTTCTCCATACTCGCTTCATAATTCAAATTGTTTGATTTCTTTCACCAGAGGCTACAAGGGGTCACGTGACTAAAATATGCGGACGGAGCATAGACCAGGATGTTCCGCGATGGTTAAGGTTAAGTCGAGGTGAGACCACGTGGTGGATAAGATAGGGTCGAGGTGAGACCACGTGGTGGATAAGATAGGGTCGAGGTGAGACCACGTGGTGGATAAGATAGGCTCGAGGTGAGACCACGTGGTGGTTAAGGTAGTTTCGAGGTGAGACCACGTGGCAGTTAAGATAGGGTCGAGGTGAAAATTCAAATCCGGATTTGAATTTTCACCTCGACCCTATCTTAACTGCCACGTGGTCTCACCTCGAAACTACCTTAACCACCACGTGGTCTCACCTCGAGCCTATCTTATCCACCACGTGGTCTCACCTCGACCCTATCTTATCCACCACGTGGTCTCACCTCGACCCTATCTTATCCACCACGTGGTCTCACCTCGACTTAACCTTAACCATCGCGGAACATCCTGGTCTATGCTCCGTCCGCATATTTTAGTCACGTGACCCCTTGTAGCCTCTGGTGAAAGAAATCAAACAATTTGAATTATGAAGCGAGTATGGAGAAGGGTTAATATGAATATTTCTAAATTATCAGTATATTTCTGGAAGAATCAAGAATCAATAAAGATTTGAATCTCTTAAACAGCTGAAAATATTTGATCAGTCAACGTTTCGCAAAAAACAAAAAAAAAAAAACAAAAAAAACAACAACATAATATCATACAAATGGGGACCAATATAGCAAAAGTGTGGTCAGAATTGTGCTCCAACTGCCACGATTTTGCTCATATTAGTTACTTTTAATATTATCTATCATCTGATGATGACAAAACATTCTAATATTGACATTTTGCTTATATTAGTTACTGTTAATATTATCTATCATCCGATGATGGCAAACATTCCAATATTGACAGTCCCCTATACAAAACAAGACATGTTGACCCGGAGACGATAATGAAATATCTAATAAAAAGTTATCATTTTATGAAAGAAAACAAAACAATTTGAATTATGAAGTGAGTATGGATAAGCGTTAAGTATTGAGAAGTTTATGTAAAGTAGGCAGGGAAATCTTCAAGTGGAGTAAGGTGCTGCGCTCTAGCGGACAGAAATTTATAAACATCGGGGAGATTATGGAAAATTTAAAGAAAAAAAAAAGGTAGATAAAGTTAAAAATTGGGAAAATTGCATAAAATATAAACATTGAGAACTGGTATAAGATTAAAAAGTAGTTTTGTTTATATTTCAGCGAAAAAAAAAAAATTAGTGGTGGGGGAATTGACAAGGTCGAAAATGATAAATTGAAATTGTTGGAGTGGTGGCAGGGAAAAGTATGGTTGATGGAGGGGGTAACGCATGCGCAACTAGCGTAGATTTACTCTCCACCAATACTCCGCAGCGAGCGACTACCTAAGGATTCATTTTTGTTCTAGCATCCGATCATAGCAGATCCTTCATTTTCAATCATCATGAATTCGTAAGTATATTTATTGCTTTGGCCATTTCTTATTTTTTTCTAAACCTGCTCTCTTCTTATGTGAATCTGTTTTATTTTTAGTTCTATCAGAGATTTTAAAGCTCTCTTCAACCGATTAAACGATGGCGCTCGCTATGTGCATAAATTGAATTATATTCAAATCGGACGGCCATACATCATCGGAGAACTGGAACATGTTGAAACGAAAATGGGATTAGCGTTGGTCGCTACGTTAAAGGATCATGATAATTCTATCAGAGTGTATCTTCCTAAACGTTTTAAGATGTCGGTTGAAGACATCGAGGCTTTTAACAATAGCGATGAAATAATTTCTTTAGTGTATAATGGAAGAATTGGTTATAAAGATGATGTTTCATTTATTTAAAAATTCTATTTCTTGTATCTAATATTATGATGAAATAAATTTTTTTATTTTATAAAGTTGTATTTTCTTTTATTAACTATACCCTATATCTTTGTTTGTGTATAAAAGTTAAACTTGTTAAGGATTAGCAGTTCAAAGTCCATTGCTTACTTTCGAAGGAAGGATTATGGGATAACGCATTATTGCGAAATCTAAATTTGTTTACTTTTTAGCGGAAGGACTGACAAGTCCTATTTCATTCTTTATATTTTGGTATTAGCAGCACAAAGTCCAAAAGTTGTTATAGGATTAAGGAGCTCTAGAATTTATTTATGTTTTAGGGATTAACAGTTCAAAGTCCAACTGTTGTTATTGGATTAAGAAGCTCTACTCTTTGTATACTTTGTAGAGATTAACAGTTCAAAGCCCATCGTTTACTTTCAGCAAATGAATTAAGATATTTAGAATTATTCAAGTGTGACATTATCTATCCTGATATCATTAAAGTTAAATATGGTAAAGGTTATGTAACCGTTGTGAAGGTTACCTACTATAAGGTGGATACCTGACCCTTCGACAAAACAAAAAAAAAAAAACAATCTAGCCGTTTGAATATTATATTACACCAATACGTCTTACATGAAAATTCTGATTCCATAATGGAGGTTATAATTTCGGAACAATCTCGGATAATAGTATGATTTGGTAAAAATGAATTGCTTAGTCAAATATATTATTTTTATTCCAACACTAAGAAATGCAACTATATAAGAGAAGACTAGGAGTTGTGCTCTTCGAAATATATTTTAATGCATTATATGATATTAACAAAGGGGAGGAGGAGAGAATACAACAGTTCAAGTAGAATTTATTTATTAAAGAAATAATTTATAATATAATAAGATAATAAGAAAATATGTTTTTAGTTACATAAATTCTTTAAATATAAGAAACAAAATTACTGATAATTTTTATTTAATATGAATTAAATTTATAAATGTTAATCTGTAACAAATTCTTCTGAGTTATCGTCATCATCTATGTCACTTTCAGAATCCGACAGAGGGCAGTAGAAGCATACTGTTGTTTCGTAATCGTGGTCTGGCAAGAAGACGCATGCTGTGTGGAAGACACGTAAGCATTTCGTACAGCTCACACGGTATCGTCCCCGGTATGAACAAATCTCGGCATCGCAGGGTGTCGAATAGTAGAGTCCTCGCATGTCCTGATCAACGATCTCTTGAAAGGCCCCCAAAAAATCTCTATCGATGATCCTAGCCTTTTGCATCCTCATTTCTTGTCTTTGAATCTCTAGCTCTGCTTCTCTTACACGTTCCCTCCAAGCTCTTATTTCTTCTTCAGTTGTTGGACGTGGGCCGAGACTCGGATTGTAGCTATTAGCCGCCAAAACAGGGTCGTAATTTACTAGATCAGGGTCATTAATAAAAGGGTCATAATTCATTACATCATCAGGGCCGAGAGATCTTGAATCCTGGCCATCAGGTCTTGATTCATGGTCATCAGGTGTCGAGTCATGGTCATTAGGTATCGTATCTACACTATTTCCTGAAATTTCTTCCTCCATGTTAAGATTCCTGTTAAATAATTCATCAATCTTGAATGCTATTGCAGAGATATCTAGATAAGAAATATAATTTTTCATAGGTGGACGACGGCAATCATAACACCAAAATGTTCTATGGTCGCAATCGGACAAGTCGATAAATCCAGTGAGATACAATTTTCCGCAGCTCAAACAAACCACTTTGTATTCTCCTTTCATCTTACAAAACTTGCTGGAACAGAAGATCGGAATTTCTTCTTCTGAAGATTCTTCGCTTGATTCTTCCTTCAATTGTTCAACGGACGTGTCAGTCAGTATCTTCTTTCACTTCGTTGTCGTTAATTATATCTCATAGCCTGGGTTGCACTCGAAAAATTAGAATATTATCACAATTTTAGCAGCAAAACTTTGTTCTATCTCTGGGGTTCGAGTCGAAATGGCAGAGGCCACGAGTGCCACTGGTTCCTGGACGAGAATACTCGAATCTGATTGGCTGTCATGTTGCCCCACCAGCGATCATAGTGCCCCCTACCTGAAAAGTTGTTTTGTTTATGTTTCAGCGAGAGAAAGTAAAAGATAGAGTATTAAGAGCTCAAAGTCCAAAAGCTGTTATAGGAATATGGGGCCCTACTATTTATCTGTGTTTTAAGGATTACCAGTTCAAAGTCCAAAATCTATTCAAAATATTAGGAAGCCCTACCATTTATTTATGTTTTAGAGATAAACAGTTCAAGGTCCATATTTGTATTTCACCTGGACATAATCCAACTTGTCTATACAAGATGCAACCTGTTTACATGTTTATGAAGCGAGCATGAGTCGACCTGCTCTGACCCAAGTCAGGCGATACTCAGGCAAGTCGAACAGAGTACCTGTAGTATTAGTACTAATTATGAACTTGTGTTGATTAAGTATTAATTAATATTCATTAATAAAAATTTATTTCGAAGTTATTAATACCGACTCGTGTACTTTGAAAATATTTCAAAGCTGTGAAAAGGTTTAACCTCTTTGGCCAGCGTGATAGTCGTTTCGATTTGTTAATATATTTTAGAGATTAAAAGTTCGATAGGAACTTAATGGATTAAAAGTTAATCCTTTTAAGACCATTATTTAACTATCGGAGAATAAAAATACGTAGAACATTGACGAGTTAATCCTTTTAAGACCATTACTTATACTATCAGCTATTAAAAATACGTAGTACATTGAAAAGTTGTTTTGTTTATGTTTCAGCGAGATAAGTAAAGATAGAGTATTACCAGCTCAAAGTCCAAAAGCTATTCAAATATTAGGAAGCCCTACCATTTATTTATGTTTTAGAGATAAACAATTCAAAGTCCAAAAGCAGTTATAGGATTAAGGAACTATGCTATTTATTTATATGTTAGAGATAAACAGTTCAAGGTCCATATTGGTATTTCACCTGGACATAATCCAACTTGTCTATACAAGAAGCAACCCGTTTACATGTTGATGCAGTTACATATTGTAAAGGCTATGTAAACATTGAGAAGGTTGCACAAACACGAAAACAATGTAAAGGTTATGTAACCTTTGAGAAGGTTACAGAGTATAAAGTGGGTACCGGACCCTTCATTGTATAGGTTATGATTATATAACCATAGAGGAGGTTACAGAATATAAAGTGGGTACCGGACCCTTCATCGTATAGGTTATGATTATATAACCGTTGGGGAGGTTACATACTATAAAGTGGGCACCGGACCCTTCGCCGTATAGGTTATGATTATATAACCATAGGGGAGGTTACGTACTATAAAGTGGGTATCTGACCCTTCAACAAAACCTCAAGTCTCTCAAACTGTAGAAAAACAAAATTGCGGTCGGGCACACTCATGCTCTATAAGGTGGGTACCTAACCCTTCAACAAAACCTCAAGTCTCTCAAACAGTAGAAAAACAAAATGGCGGTGTAATAAAAACAAAATGGCGGCCGGGTACACTCATGCTCTATAAGGTGGGTGCCTAACCATTCAACAAAACCTCAAGTCTCTCAAACAGTAGAAAAACAAAATGGCGGTGTAATAAAAACAAAATGGCGGCCGGGTACACTCATGCTCTATAAGGTGGGTACCTAACCATTCAACAAAACCTCAAGTCTCTCAAACAGTAGAAAAACAAAATGGCGGCATCAGAAAACCAAAATGGCGGTCGGGTACACTCATGCTCTATAAGATGGGTACCTGTTCCTTCAACAAAACCTCAAGTCTCTCAAACAGTAGAAAAACAAAATGGCGATGTATAAAAAACAAAATGGCGGTCGGGTACACTCATGCTCTATAAGGTTGGTGCCTAACCCTTCAACAAAACCTCAAGTCCCTCAAACAGTAGAAAAACAAAATGGCGGCATAAGAAAAACAAAATGGCGATGTATAAAAAACAATATGGCGTCCGGGTACACTCATGCTCTATACGGTAGGTACCTAACCCTTCAACAAAACCTCAAGTTCCTCAAACAGTAGAAAAACAAAATGGCGGTGTAATAAAAACAAAATGGCGGCCGGGTACACTCATGCTCTATAAGGTGGGTACCTAACCATTCAACAAAACCTCAAGTCTCTCAAACAGTAGAAAAACAAAATGGCGGCATCAGAAAACCAAAATGGCGGTCGGGTACACTCATGCTCTATAAGATGGGTACCTGTTCCTTCAACAAAACCTCAAGTCTCTCAAACAGTAGAAAAACAAAATGGCGATGTATAAAAAACAAAATGGCGGTCGGGTACACTCATGCTCTATAAGGTTGGTGCCTAACCCTTCAACAAAACCTCAAGTCCCTCAAACAGTAGAAAAACAAAATGGCGGCATAAGAAAAACAAAATGGCGATGTATAAAAAACAATATGGCGTCCGGGTACACTCATGCTCTATACGGTAGGTACCTAACCCTTCAACAAAACCTCAAGTTCCTCAAACAGTAGAAAAACAAAATGGCGGTGTAATAAAAACAAAATGGCGGCCGGGTACACTCATGCTCTATAAGGTGGGTACCTGATCCTTCAATGGGTGGAGGGGGTAAATCTTGTGGGCGGAGCATAGGTCAGGAGGTTCCATGGGTCACGTGACTGGATCGCGTGACTAAAACATGTGGGCGGAGCATAGACCAGGATGCGCTGCGAGTCACGTGACTGGATCACGTGACTAAAAGGGGCGGGGCTTAACGGTCACGTGACCAAAAAGGTGCGGGGCATAAGGGTCACGTGACCCAAAAGGGGCGTGGCCTAGTAGTTAAGGTTAGGTCGAGGTGAGACCACGTGGTGGTTAAGGTTAGGTCGAGGCAAGACCACGTGGCAGTTAAGGTTAGGTCGAGGCAAAAATTCAAATTCAAATTTCCCGCCATAGGTCACGTGACCAAAATGCTGGCTTCTGATTGGCTGCTCCTAGAAGTGCGCCAGCTCCCCCATTTTCCCTCTACTATATATATATATATATATATATATATATATATATATATATATATATATATATATATATCTTCTTTATAAGCACGACAGACACACTAGGCGGTCCTAGGCCTGCTCAATCACTCTTCCCCAGTCTTGTCGGTCCACAGCAAGTCTCAGAACAGGTTAAGAATACAGAGGTCCTCTGAGACCGCTGTACTTCCATCTGTTTCGTGCCCTCCCTTGAGCTCTCACTGCTTCTAGACTACCCTGATATAGTCCTTTGACGGTTCTACCGTCATCCATTCTATGGAGGTAACGCAACCACTTTAGACGTTGTATTTTGACATAGTCGGAAAGATATATATTTATATATATATATATATATATATATATATATATATATATATATATATATATATATATATATATCAGGAAGCGAAAGATAAAAGGAAAATCAGAAAGCAATCAAGTGTGTTTATTATACACTTCTACTTCATCTATTAAAATATCTTTGATATTGAGAAACATCAATTTTCATTTCAATATTTTATCAAAAGTAATCATAGTGTCTGAAGAAAAATGTAAAGGTGCAAAAAGTTTATATATTTATATATATGAATTATATATATATATATATATATATATATATATATATATATATATATATATATATATATATATATATAGCAACTTCATATAATTAGGTATATACTATATACCTAAATATACTTTAAAAAAATTGGCACCAAAGTCATAGGCCACATCAGGATGATTTTCGGAACTCGATATTACGATACGTCATTTTGTTTCAAATTGTGGCCAATTAGTGTTTTTTTTTTCCGCTCAAGCGATTCTCTATCTCAAGGCTCGGCCCATGCATGAAGATAGAGAAAAAATATAAGGTGTATTGTAACCATTATAAGAATGCCTTAAACTTCGGTTGAAATGTGATTGGTTGTGCACTCTGTTGAAAACTTTTTCCCAGGTTTATTTTTTAAAAAAAATACGCAATGCAATATTGCTTTGCCTGAAAAATCCAAACCCTGAACTAGTAAGAGCTGCCCTTTACGAAGCACCAAGTTTAAACACTGATGTCTCACAAATAAGCTACCAAAGTTCGATAAGGTGAAGTATAACGAGTTCGAGAACTTTTAAAATTTACTGTGATTTACATTTCTCCTTGACAGTTTCCTAGTTCTTAAACGCTAGTCTGCAGTTTCTCCGGCAGATCGCAATAGTAGGGGCAAGTGCAGATCTTGGTTGTGGGACAAGTATGTGGCGATGTACACTTGCCCCTAATATCATGTTTTACTCTATAAACTGCAGACGAGCTCATTGAAATAAAAGTTCTTTTCTTCAATTCGTTTATTCAATTTCAGTTCCACATCTCACTTTTATGACTCACTGTAGATTGTGAAATGTGAATATCTGACAAGTTTTAACCTTTTTTCGATAGTTATATGAGTATATTAATTGGAACGAACGATTTTGTACTGCCCTCACAACCGTTACTTCATGGATAATGATTTTTCCAGATTCCTTGTTCGCACTTACCCCTTAAGGGCCATGTATGTTCTTGGTACATCAAAATTGAAATATCAATCTCATAGAAATAGAGGTGACTGAGCTTGAATGTAATATTAGCACATTATCGTCTTAGGAACATTTTTAAAAATAGAAGAAGAATCTAGCTTTTTAAAAATTATTGCACCCTTACCCCACATTATCTCATCTCAGACAGCAAAATATATGTTGCAAGATTCCAATCAACTCCACAGAATTTATAACTGTGTAAAACACTGAAAAAAACATCACAATGGAATGAAGAAATTTAAATCACTCAGAAGGGGAGTGAGTGCAAGATTTGTCTGTTGCCGATTTTGATACAAACTTTTTGGTTGATTCTATATTGATAAATAGTCGATACGTATCTAACCGTTCCATAAGATCTGCTCCCAGATCACATTGGATAACCCAAAAAGGTTGTATCAAAATTGGCGACGGACACACACTCTCTTGGTCAGTTTAAATCCTCAACGAGAACGACTATTGTAGAAAATATCTTATATCTTATTTACTATATATATACAGAAATAACAATCAGATGTTATAACCTGTTAAAAATAGTTTGAAGTCAAAATTAGTAACAAGTAAGTTTACATCATTTATGTCGCTTTGTAAAATATTGTTTCTTGCTATAGCCGTAATTGGGCTAGAGAAGATCCACTTTTGAATAAATGTACATACATAAGTATTGATTATAGTTTTTTTTTCAAAACCCAGCCGTCTAAAGGTTACTAATAATTATCACTAAAATTTTAAAGGTCCCTCGATTTTAATTAACAGTTAATTAATTCTATTGCTTGGAGCTATTCCATTTGTGAGGCAATATCCGTGTCCTGACTAGGGAAGACACTAAATAGCAAAGATAACAATTGCAGTTTCCCTCCTTCCCGGGGGGACGAATAGAGATAAATTCCGGATAAATCTGCATGTTGATCTAGGTAAGGGCGGCAAAAAGTTATCTATGAGCTGGGATTGGTCTATTCAAGCGGGAAACGGTAGGATTTGGCGTGACTCCAGGCGAGGTGGCGGGCTTCCAACCACTTACCTTCTCCGCCCTGATTACAGCAATATAAAAAAAATGTTATCAATTCCCGCCGAAATATGGAAATGTTATATCGCATTCAGGAGCCATATATACTCCTTTATCCGACAACAAACACATTTATTATTTCTGAAATTCTTTTTGCAGGCCTTTTTTTTTTCCACCTGGTTGACGAATGGATGTGCCTGCATTGTAAACGGGCCTCGAACCCAGACTCGCTGTCAGAGATAACATTACCATACCACAGGGGTTGTAAGTTTCAAAATTTGAATAATGCGAATAAAACCGACTAACGTGACTGTATATTAAGTACCTGCCATGAAATTTACTGTCTGAAATATTGAAAATCTTTATATATATATATATATATATATATATATATATATATATATATATATATATATATATATATATAATTATTATAAAATAAGTTCATTAACTCCATGTTTAATGGAAAATTTGTATTTATTATTTTTACGTGATTATTAATTAAAAGATAATCATTTCAATAATCAATATCATATTTAAAAAAAAAACATATGGTGCTTAATAGCTAGAAACAATAATATTTTCTATCTGAAAAAAAGGTTAATTAAATTTAGTTGACATCCGCATAATTCGATAAATAAATTTAATTGATTCAATAATTTTGGCTGCTAGCAAATTGAAGAATACGGGTGTATTCAGTGCTAATTATAAGTATGAGGTTAAAACCCACCATAGAAATGGACCTCGCCTCGACGCCGAGTGATGGGGTAAGTGGAGAAAATGATATGGATTTCAAAGAAACTTGTAAACGGAATCTAGGGATCCAAGAAACACCAAAAAAACAGTACCAGAAAATGAAACGTTAATACCTGTAAGTAATAGTTTCGATCCACTAGATAGCTTAAGTGGACCAGCCCACTGGCAGTCCACCCTCGAATGACAAACCACCATCCATAATCTATATGAATATTCACGATGTCTAAAACTATCAGGCCCTTGTCTCATTTTTAGAGAACCATTCATCTCCAAATTCGTGACAACCATGTAAGGCGTAACTGTCTACTGCCAAACCTCCGAAGTCTACAGAAAACTGGTTAGCAACCTTAGGAATGGAGGAGCTTTTTCATACATCTTCTGTATCATTTCATACATCTCTGCAGCTCTCTGAAGATAAAAATATAAAAATCGTGATTAAAAATCTTCACCACACCACCCCGTTTCAAAAATCAAAAAAGATTTCCTAAAATACGGATATGAAACAAAAAATATCGCCAACATAATTTCTCGATTTAAACGGCCACTGCCGATGTTTTTTATAGACATCTCTAGGCAAACATAACATCTTTGAAATCAAAACAATATTCCACACAAAAATAACTGTGGAAGAACCAAGAAAAAAAGGGTATTTCTGCAATGCATTAGTTGTCAGCAATGGGGTCATACGGAATCGTATTGCAATAATCCCCAACAAACCTCTCGAAACTAACACTTTCAGCGATCTTCACCTCCACTCCCAAGTCTCGAAGAATTCCCAGATCTTCATCAAACCTCGCAAATCCAGTGACCGGCGCACAAGAATGCGACACAGTTGCAGATACCAGCTCAGCAGCAGGGATCACTTGCTCAGCGGCAGCGACCCTAGTTCAGAGGCAAAAACCTCCAGCTCAGAATTAGGGATCACCAGCTCAGCAGTTGGGACCATGCCCTGCTACTTCGTCTCCTCACAAAACAGCACGTTCGGGTACGAGGAGGGAAATTATCCAACAGCCTCTTTCAAGTGAAAATTTCTAACCTATTTTTTTTCACTTACTAACAGGTATGGACATCCAGCCTCTTTTTGCCTATTTCCAACAGCTCGCCCAAGTAATCCAAGCCATGTGCACACCAAATGATTCAAGCATCTGACTGCGGGCTCTTTGTCTATACTTCTATGGAACTGAAACGGACTGATACAACATAAAACGGAACTGAACCTATAGCTTCATAAAAAAGTAGCACTGATAACGGAACACCTTACACCACGCTCCAAATTTGGGATTTCCCGGCTATGTGAGACACAGGGCCACCCTGACAACACAGCTCACGGTGGTACTGTCATACTTATAAAATCGTCACTAACACATAACCAATAACTCTTACCCACCATATCTGACATCCAATCTACTGGCATTATACCACACATTAAACACCACACAATGACACTGGCTTCAGTTTGTTGTCCTCCAAGATATGTACCCTCCAAAATATCTTCGATGTTTTACAATTTTTTCCAAGGTTAAGGCGGTATTTCATAGCAGGATGTGACTTTAATGCGAAGCACCAATCTTGGGGGCATGAATAAGCACTCCAAGAGGAAGGAATTGGAGGGCTGGTATCCTTGAGCTATCATTGGGCACGATAAATCCTGTATGACACGCCGACATAATGGCCTTCATCGATACGCCAATTCCAGAACTTTTGGACTTTTTTATCTCGAAAGGACTACAAACCATACTTCACACCATACATACGAGCTCTGATCAATCTGTGGTACACTTTGTCCTTCTTGATGAATCCGTCACCGTGCAAAGAAGGCCAGCAATTGTTGCTGGTTCAATCGACTGGGATGCGTATAGAGAATCCTTGGAGTTGTCACAGTCTCCAGTTTCCATTAAAAATGAAAATGAACTGGAAGAGGCTGTGAAAACATTTACAAAAATATTAAAGAAGCTGCTTGTTCTTCGGCAATATTGAGACCCGGCTACACAAGAGATAAGCATCCTCAGTAGATGAGGGATTTAATCAGAGCAAAGAGAAGAGTGCGTAAGGTATGGCAGACAGACATACGCCCTTCAGACATACAGATATTTAACAATCTAAACAATTAATTTAAAATGCAAATAAAAAAATTCAATAGGACAGACAATGCATACCTAAGTAACCTTTTGACTGACGATGGAAGCTTGTGGAAGCATACCAAGACGTTGCTGAGACATCGAGAGGTATCAGCAATCCTTCGAAGAGAAGATGGTGGCAATCGAGAGAATGGCAATCGTCGGCCGCGTCCGATGAAAAAATCTGAACTCTTCGCAAGCCACCTTTCTTCTGTATTTTAACCATTTGCTGACTTTACAAATACAGAATATGAGATCTTAATACTTAACACACTAGACATTCCATTTCAGTTGACACTACCAACTCCGTCGTTTACTCCAACTCAGGTTCCACTACAAATCAAACATTTATAATTGCCGAAGCACTCCAACAGATGCCCAGGACAGCTCTGGTGTTTCTGACGACAATTTACAACTATATATTAAGGATGTCTGAATTTCCATTATAGTGGAAATACTCACTCATTAAAATGATCCAAAAACCAAGTAAAGACATATACAGTCCTTCATCCTACAGACCGATTAGCGTATACCATACTCTACCTTGGGCTTACCTTCAACAGAAGGATGACATGGTGCCCGCTAATGAAACGACAGACCCTTAACAAACGATTCAGCCTGCTTTACTCACTTTTTTCCAAATCTTAAAAAATGCAACTGAGGCAGAAACTAAATACATACATATATTTACTGAAGCCCATATGGACATACTCCTCACAGATATTGGGTATAGCCAATAAGACCCACATAAAAAAACTTCAAACTTTCCAGTCAAAAATATTACGACTCATTAAAAATGCACCTTGTTATGTGACAAACAAAACTCTACATACTGACTTACACCTACCAACAGTTGACGAGCATATCAGGACTCTTTATCAAAGATTTTAAAATAACTTACACGGACCAATCAGCGTACTGATTAGGGATATGCCTACGACCAACATGGGCACGAGGAGGAGGATACTAAAGAGATGCTGGATGAGAGATCTACTTTCTTGACTAACAAAGGTCAAGGAAGTGGTACTGCTGGGTACTATCCTTCCTCATGCCTCAAATGTTATTGCTCTCTATAGTTTTGTCATTATGTTATTGCTCATTTGCTGATTGTCAACTCACTGTTGACGGGTGTAAATTAATATTGCCTATATCTTCAAATTATTTCACGATTTGATCTTCCGTCCTTTTCCAGATCGGGAACCTTCCAAACCATCGGGAGCGCCCTTCCCAAGTCCAGCATTCATGTTACTCCAGGTAGCAACAGAAATATCAATGGATTGTTCAAGTGCTTGAGCGGTGAAAGAAAATATGGTATTATTGCAGTATTTTTAATAAATGAATAACACGGATTATTGAGACTGTGCGTTTTAGAAAATCTAGAAGGGGCTGGAGGTGCGCCCAAACAGCGGCAGGGCCAAGGTCAAGACATTGAGAGAGGGTGCACGTCGATTGGGTTATCAAATTGCTGTATACCTCGTTTTTATAATAAATCTGAGATATGTTATAATGCCGACCTTCCCAAGACAGTTTGACGCGAATTTGGGTGTTTTGGTGCTGTCTGGAGCAGAATCGGCTCGTTTAAATTTCAAGATGCCATGCAATGTTTTTAAATATCGCATTCTCAGCACATATTCGTCAATGATATAGAAGTTTCGGCGACAGCTGTTGTACCATGAGAATATCGCCTCTGCCGCTGTGAAAATTTCATTCAACGCATAATATTCCTGTTAGTTAAAATTATTGATTTCTTAATTATGAAGTTGGTTTGTTTCAGTTGAAGCTGAGACTTCCATTATAACTTGAAGTTAGATGAGGCTTTCAAGGTCTTAAAACTCTACTAATATCGACCAAGTTAAATTCATTAGATTGATCAATCTTAAAAATTGTTTGAGTTTTGAAATAAAAATAGTCTCCACACACATTTCTTATTTTATCACAAAGGTGGACAAGGCCTCTACTACCCTTCTTGCGTAAACCCATGATCACAGGGAGTTTTCAGTAACATTTTAACCAAGATAACTAGAATCAAACTCAATCCATAGAAATTTAATTTTTTCACTATTTATAGGGAGTGAGGATTTGGACATTTTCTTGCTGTGTTGTTTTAAGGACATGTATGTTCATAGTAACTGACTATTATTAGCTAATTATACCCACTCCTTGATTAGCAGATATGTAGGGTATGTATAAAAATTCTCTAAAGAATTTCACCACAAACAATTTTTTCTCAAGAATACTTGGTGTCTTTGAAAACAAAACTATGTTCCTCTGTTAGCCATGATAGAGCCGTGTTGTCTCAGTTATTTCAAAAGTAAAATAAATATACCTTTTTCCAGGTTTTAGAAGTAAATTTAACGAAATTTGTATGCAGCTAGAAAAAACTGTAAGATACACATAAAATCTATCAGAAGTTTAATAAAATTATTTCATTCATCGAGAAATTAGCAACCAGCCCCGTCTAACATGGGTGTGAGAATTGACATCATAATCAATTTTCAATTATGAACCCGATCAACTTTTTATCATCAAATTAATTGATCTATATCGGGCCAATGCTGTTTTGTTCCTCCAAAAAATTTTAACTTCCTATGACAACCAGCTTAGCCGCATTAGCCTAGATTAATCCATATTTTTGAAATGACCTATCCATTGCATTTGTGATAAAAATAAACATTAAAATTACACGAGTTAGACATTTTTAATCTCATTGTGGTTTTAGTTAATACATACAAATTAATTGAAAACTTCTGTATTGTGCTGAAAACAAAAGAAGTATAAAAAAAATAAATATGAAATTAATGATACTTATTAACGTTTAAAAATGTAAAAGTATATTTCTTTTAAGTATTTCCGTACGTGAAATTTCCAACTTTTTCTAAAATATCTGCTAAATAGATATGATTTAAAAAAAATAATGAATAAAGTTTCTTTCTTGGTACTGTTTAGATAGCGGAGAAAAAGAAAGTTCTTTATTTACGGTTACTGAATTTCTCATGGGAAGTTAATCATTTATCTAATGTGCTTAACCCATTACACCATTATTATATATTTTGAAAACTAGCCTTGTTCCGGAATCGTCTTATTATTAAAATATTTCCATTCCATATTATATGAATAACCTTGATTAATGCTAAAATCTAAAAATCTAATAAAATTTTTATCAGTTTCGAAAGTTGTCTTTTAAAATGTGCAACATGTTGCATCAGATGACTTGAATGTTGAGCTTCTCTTTTAGAAAAAGTATTTTTTATTTTATAATAGAAACACATTTTTTTAAAGAAATATTTAAAAAAAAATATTATTGTTTGGTTTTTTTATCATAAATATATTTTATTTTTAAAAGAAATACATTTAATTTTCAGTTGCCATTTAGTCTGGAACAAGCATGAATAAATATTAAGGAATTCCGTTAATCTACAATTGATACACTTTGATATCATTTTATTTTGTAAGTGAACAAATTTTAGTTCACTACAAAATTAGAACAATTTTTAAACTAGTTTAGTTTAGTTCATTAGAACAAGTTTTATATCAAGTCCAATGCAACTGTATTTGCTTATAATAAGATAGACAATAATTTAAACATGATATAATGAACGATGCAACACGTTTAAGGTGACTTCAAAATCTTTGTGATAACTCTCACTTATGTCTTTTAAAAAGAATTCTGTTCAATGTTTTCCGGGTAAGATATTTATTAATTCTATAAAAGCAATAAATTATCTCTTATCAGAAGGAACGGAAAGCAGCTCCTGACAGTAGCTGGCCGAGAAAGTTAAAAAACAAACACAAAATTAAGTGCTACAGCAGGCTCTTGATAACTAAAGATGACAGGCAGCTAATTTAAAGAATGATGCAGGAAATGTACATTAAAACCAATAATACGAAATGTATGCTCTCTTATTTAGTGTTGTAATCTTTTATTTGGTAAGCGCGAACTAAGTTCACAGTGTTTTGCTTGTGTGTGGTGGTTGACAAGCTTGATACGAACTTCGTCTACTACCGAATGGGAAAAGATTTGTTCGGTTCCCCGAATGAGCTCAGGGGTCTTCGCCCGCGGTTAACTATTGCACTGTGGGACGAATAGCCACATTTTTTGGACATGAACGAAAAAGTAAAAAAAAAAATTCAAATCGCGCTCTTATTGTCAATATATAGGCTCTTGTAAACAAAAAAATACCGGGACATTCCAGAGACATCATGTGCTAATACCACGTTTGGAACAAATGTATTTTAATATGCACTTCGAGTTAGGAATTTGCATGAAATCAAATATTCCTGTTTTAATTGTTCCCACAGGATTCACTCAATTCACAGGATTCAATTTACGTTAAGTACTACCGGTGATATCAGATGTCGCCGATTTTAAAATAAGAAATTATTAAATAAATTAAAATGAGCCAATATATTCTCTACTATCGACGTTGACATCAGGTTTCCATCAGATAGAAATAGACAAGGAATCTATACCTCAAACGGCTTTTAGCACTGACAACGGTCACTACAAATTTTCGAGTATGCCGCTTGGTTTGTGCAACGCCTTCCCTCCCCCTCATTTCAACGCGCTATGAATATGATGATATCCAACGCATCTAATGTAATCATATATATGTAAGATATAAATGTTTTAAGATGTATAGTCAGAAGTATAGCATTAATTTTTAAAGGTCTAGAAATTTATTACTCACTTTTTAATTGTAGTCATTGTGATTATTGTCTAAATAAGAAGTTGTAATTTTTTTTTAGTATATATTATTATCTTCTTATATTATGTTCCGTCAGAGGACCTGGGAACTCTGGAAGAGAGGAGTTATGTTATTGTTACAGTATCAACTGTATTTATTTACATTTGTAATTAATTTCATCTATATTCAGTATATGGTATGTACCTACTCCTCCCAAGATAATTGTTCACGAGAGTGACAATAAGAGAAATGAGATGTCATAGACCTCAGACTATACATTATTTACTGCATATTTATGTTGCATTCATTTTAAAAAGTCTGTCTTCGTTTGAGTTTATTTAACTGTCGTGATGGTTCAGCTAAATCACGAGTCGATTGTTCTTGAATCAATGGATTTGTGTGTGCTTCGAGTAGCGTCCCTCTCCCTCCACCACACGTTCACAGCTACTGTATAATAATAATAATAATAATAATTTCTTTTTAGTTCGATCTACTCGCAGGAGTTTAAAAAGTAAAGGCGTCTGCAGTGATAGTTCCGTATTTCCGTGCCAGTGAGAACTGACATTCTTCTGAGGATTAGAATGGATGGGTTCGCTGCAACGAAGAAACAAAATGTTAAAATATGAGTAGTTGTTATTTATTAATATTATTATTGTTATTATAAACACTAACGTATAATAATAATAATAATTTATTTTTAGTTCGATTTACTCGCAGGAGTTTAAAAAGTAAAGGCGTCCGAAAGTTCGCTTTATTTATGAATAAACGTTGTTTGATTATTTAGTTAATTGTTAATCTTGAAAAACATCACTAAGCTTTGTAATGTAATCGACGGTAGTGTGAATGTTATTTTAGTCGTACGGAGTATTTTAATTACTAAATTCTCGCCTCTTGAGTAAATTACTATTCTAGCGTGGGTGAACTAGATTTCTGAACTAGATTGTCTGGTATATCCATAATGTAGCATTCAATCTACTATTATTTTGTATAATTAATGATCATTGTTATTACTACACTGTTGTCGAATTCGAGCCCTATAACCGAACATAGTTTTTCTTTTTAAGCTCTTCCCTTACTTTGATTTACTTTAAGTTAGTAAAATAAATGCGCACTATTCAGCTTCTGAGAAAAATATATATATATTTTTTTTTTAAATAATAACATTTTTCCGAGACATGACTCTCAGCAGCAAAGTTCTAAGTCGTGTAGGACAATTCAAACAACATAAAAAAGCCAAATATCAAGACTCAGAAACTTTCCCTTATAAAACATTTGTTTGGAATTGTTAACGTAGGTTTAGTCTTCGCCTTACTTATTATTAAAGTAAGTTTTCTCTTGCCTCAGAAAAACCTTTCCGAATAGTAGAATTATATCAAGGAACTCGTTATTTCATAAATGCCATAGTTGTTTCTCAGATGACTTCAATTTCGACAAGGAAAACTAATAGATAAGAGGATTCAGGGTGAGTAGGTCCCATTTTTCAAATTACTACAAATCTTTTATTCATAAAGCTAAATGTGCAACAGAAAGTGCTACGGATTGCTTAAGATATTTTTGAATAAAATACTATTTAGTGAGTGATTAAATGTAGGCTGAAATGGGAGAAAAAAAAATTTACTATTTTCACTAAAGCTTTACGGGTATTGCATCAAGTATAATGCATAGTTTTCGAGTTATCAAAAAACTGAACAAAGATGACCGATTTCTAAAGGAACATATGAAGAATACTTTACAAAACATGTCTACTAATTTCAATATGTTAACACTGGTCAGATCACAATTTTTTCATTTGTTTTTAAGGAAATTTAGTTACCTTTCGAATGAAAAATTTGAATTCTAGGTCAATTATCAAGTAAATGTAAAACTCTAAATTTTGATGGAGGGGGTTAGTTTTTTTTTCTTCGTCGATCACAAAAGCTCTTTATTGAAAGTTTTTAAAATCACCTAAATCGGACTATCATTAGCAGAGATAGAATGTATACAACATTTTTTTCCTTATCGTATAGCTAAGAAATGTATTGTAAAGAGGTCAAATTTCGGATGTACAGTTTTCAATAGATCTATACATTTCAGAAGCTCTGAGTCCAAAAATAGCATTTTTTGCCAGGATTATCGATTATTGATTATTATTTTATTTTGTAGTGCTTTGCCCCCCGTTGCGTATGTACCAAATCGGCTACCCTGTGCGTAATAGCCCAAAATATGTTTTTCTATAGAGTATAACGCCAAAACGGAACTAATGATTCTGATGTAACTTTCCTAAAATCTTCACCTAACAGCACTTTTGATTTTTCAGTATAGTTCATCCCCGAAAAAAAAAGTTATGAAGAAAATAAAACTCTATTCATTGATCACTTCAAAATCATTCAAAATATAATACAATTTCCAACAAACTAAAAAAAAATAATTCAAATCGGTCCAGGTTAGCAGAGGTAGAGGTTTTGAATTGTATGCACTTGTATAAATTATTCTGCACACTTTCCTATGGACACCGGGTTCATCTTAGTTCAGTTTTTTGATAACTCGGAAAAATTTAGTCGGATTAATATAAGGATATATAGAGCAAAAATGTTTTGTAATTGACTTTAACCCAAAGTCGTGTGAGTTGACCCCAGATATTTATTTATTTATACATATATTGTGTTATCCAAAAAAAAAAAAAGAGTTATTTTTCTTTATTTTTTTCTTTTTTTCTGTATTTATACGTTTTATTTATATTTTTTAAACTAATAAAATGTTTTGTTTTTTTTAATTTTCTCCGTATTTGTTCCACTTCCCGGTCATTGAAAATGTTTTATTTTTCTATATTTATTAGTGATACATTTTTTATAGTTGAGAGACCCATTTGAGATTTATTATTTTAATATATCTTAATTGAGAAAAAATATTACAATTTAACACATTAAGTGTGCGGATAGGTTAGTTTACTAAGCTTCACTAAATCCCCTTCACTCGTTTGCCGTTTGACTTGCCTAGGCATGGCATTGGTGTGCACACACTTAAAAAGCTAGAATGAAATCGATTTTGATAATGTTAATATATTACACAAATCTAATTCATGGAAAAAACGTTAGATACTGGATATATTGCAATAATTCAAGACAAAATTCTCAATTCTAAACAGAAAGCAGACCATATACCAAAGCTCTACTCTCACGTAATCGAAAATAGTAAAATCCTTAATAACTGATAATATAAAATTATTAACTTTTTTTTTATAGTAGTAAATGTATCAATTGATCGTTTTCACTGATATTAGAATTCGCGATATAGGCACAGAAAACTTTTTTACTATCAAGTGATAAAATATTTAAGAGCTATCAAAATCTAAAAAGATTTGCAATATCTCTGAGAACGGCACCATTAGCAATATATATATATATATATATATATATATATATATATATATATATATATATATATATATATATATATATATATATGATTTGAATAATGTTCTCCTAATCGTAAGTTCGATTCTCGCTCAATTGTAGTGCCACTCTTAGTACTTAATTATAGCCTTAAAATACTTTAGTATTATGACATCACAGACGGATTCCGAACACAAATGTTTTATTGCTCAGAAGAAATCGGTTTTTAAATAGCACTCCCAGACAAACGTTCCAACTTCGCAGGCAGAGTTTGGAACTTGTGAAATATCTCCAGTCCAAGTTCCATCGCTTTAAATTCAGTTTTATATCCTCACCCTGGAACAGTTAGCCCTTCAGATGGCAGTTGAATGTTCTATTCCAATATCGAATACTTGCATAAACTGCATTTTTTTATTTATACATTTATTATAATAGTTTATTATAATGTTAGGTATGTATGGAACAGCAGACCGAAATAGTCTAGGAGAGTTCAGATTATCATGGTGGCGGTCAAAACTAAAAAAAAAAAAGTGTAAATGAATACCGACGTTTCTGACCACATTGGTGCCCATCTTCAGGGCTACTTAAACAATATTTAAAAGCTATAAAATTCATATAAACGGATTGGATGAATGGTGAAGTGAATTGCCCTCAGTCATACATTCCAACAGTAACTACAGATTCCGTATCTGATCCCTGCTTCTCATTTTTATTTGGAAAGTCCTTTTTATTTTATTTTATTTATTTCCTTATTATTATATGATTTTTTATTGTAATACAGATTACCTTTGTTATGCAATTTATTTTGTGATGATTAATTCTCACCTTTAATCTACATTTAATCACCCACTTATAAAAACCCAATAAAAATTTTAAAGGCTAACAAATAGTTGATTAGGTACTCACGTGTATGGAAGCTTGTACAATGATACATAATTATTTAACCCTTTTCCAGTATGACCACTTTATGATATGAATACGATAGACCACATTGGGATGTTTATTAGTTGGAGGGAAGTGAAACAAAATATATACATATATATATAATTATTACCCATATTCGTGCGAACAATTATAAAAATTAAAAAGTAATTTTCAAGAAAATAAATTAACTGAATAATTAATAAATAATAAATTAACCCAAAATCAGCTGGTAGCTGATGTTTTAAGAGTCCAATTACTATAGTCCATATTGGAAAATCAGGAAATAAATCACAAAAAAAAGAAAAAAAAAAAAGTAAAGGGAGGATTTTCTCATTCTATGTGCAAATAATTTTAGCGATACTTCATCGTGATTTCTTCTTCGCTTCAGCTCTCTCGAGTACCATTCTATGATCTTATTGGTTCATCAGTGATTGTTCGTCCTTATTATGTACCCTACCATTTCCATTTCCTTTTATTAACACTTTGTAAGATATCAGAAAGGTTAGTCATTCGTATTATCCATCTGCTGGTTCTTCTGTCTATCCTCGTAATTCATAGCAAATATCTCTCTATGAATCTGACCGAAATCATCATCTTATTTGTGGTTTAATGGTTTATGATTCAGATTTCGCAGTCATGCTGAGACCTGAACAACAGTTATAGTATTTCAGTTCTTGTGAACTTTTACTTATATAAAATTACAAACATAAATAAATTTTAAAAAGGTACAATTTTATTTTAATGATTTAAAGCAATAAGCATTAAATTATTTTATAAACAAAACTATTTTAAAGCTTTCAATTTTTCTTCGAAGATTATAAATATTAACTGTTTTATTAATATCTAAAAATAATAATAATTTTGTGAAATAATTAAATTGTGACATCATTGTATTTTTATGACCGACGCGTAAAAGAAATCCATTTCTTCTAATGGCAGATACTATTTGCCATTTGGGCCGGATTGGTTAACAGTAACGATCATGAGTAGTGCAGAGGTCGTAGCGGTAGAAGGGAGCATTAGGCTACTCGGCAGTCGATCCATCAGGCGAGGACCGACAAAGACTGGAAGCCAAGAGGCCGCTGGAGCTGGAGATATTAATGCTGCGGATAAAGGCCCGATCCGTCTTCATATTTCACCGCCCCCTCCACTGACTGGCCAGATCATCTCCCTTGTTATTCAAACTTTTCTTTGACGGCGACAAATACTTGCCCCCTTCCATTAGAAGAACTCTTCAGTCACCGAGCTCTTTCTATCTCCTTCCGCTATTTTTCAATTATATACACTCGCTTCCACTCCACTCCTTCCTCAGGAATGCTGGAAGTCGGTCTATCGATCTCTTCGACTTAAGTGCTCTCTTTAGAACGAGGTCGGAGCGATTCTTCCGGTTGGTGTCATCTCTGATATCCGGTTTTATCGATTATGTGTTCAACTTCAACTTACAAAACAAGTTAGCAACTTACGTCACATCAAATCCTAGCTCTGCTTCCGAAAGGCCAGTAATTTTATTACACATTTTCATGCAATAGCAATCCAAAGAATTTACTATAAAATTGTAGTTGGGCCGATTGTTATCTTGTAACAATGGAAAATTATTGTCACTGAATGGAGCTAAGGACATACATTTTGGGTTGAGATCCCCTAGAATGGCATTATCACTATTTACAAAATATAGATCCACGAATGAAAACAAAATAAAACCTATCGAATTTCTCCAGTGCACACAGCCATTTGACCGTAAACAAAACAAAATAATGCTCTTTCCATAAAAAAAAAAAAAAAAAAAAAAAAAAAAAAATTAAATGCTTATGAATTAATTTACATTTAGTTTTCTTCGTTACGGCCAGCTTAGGACCAGGTTATTCCAACTATATTATTCCTTTAGCTGTAACGTTGGCCCAGTACCGTCGCATATGTTCTTTACTCTTTAATTTACATTTACTTGAAGTGATGCCGAAACAGAGATTCGAATATCTATTTAGAGGCTGCTTGACGAATAATGAATGGAAAAGAATTTCACAGGACCGAGAAGCAAATTAGGAAGGTTATGTCATGTTTTGCAGTTTACAGCAGATTAGAAGGTCTCGATCTGATCGTTCTTGTGCATATCAAAGGTTGGATTAGATTTGTTCAAAGACTAAATGAGGAAATTACCTAGAAATAGGCAGGTAAAGGAAGGAAATAAGAAATAAGAAAGGGTAGAGCCACTTCAATTCAGTATAATATAGTTACTTGTGAGTCGCAAAGACAATGTCACAAACAAGCTGATCAAACGTTTTAATTTATCATCTAGTTCTCCGCTATTCTCCATGCATCTTGCATGATTTTGCAATTGTTTTGAGAAAAAATAGGACGGAAAACTAGAAACTATTGATTTTATAAGAAAGAAATTGACGTAGAACAAAACGTGTTTTTTTATTTTTTGTTTTTTTTATCAATTGTCAAAATAGAATCAAACACAATAGCGTTAAACCTATATTTATTTTTAATAGCATATAAAAGTATTGAATTCAAGTCTTCTTGCATTTCAAAGAGGGAAAATTCAAGTTGAGCGTAGTGGTATAAAATTTATTCAAATGCACAGAAGACGGTTGCAGAATTATTCTAATGAAAAACACTTCTACTTAAAAGATTAAAAGTATTTGGAATATTCATTGTTATTGTCTAATAATCCCTATCTTCCATAACCCTTAAGTACTGAGGCATGGTCCCTGGGACCTTTCCCTAGCCATTTCCAGAAATTTCCCCAACTACCGATTATGGGAAATCTATGGATGACTCAGAAGCTTCCTATATTATTAGTACCTTGAAAGTGAAAGGTTGATATTAAAGTTAGTTTACAAAATATAAACAACATCTGGTCCCATGGACCAAACGTCAGTACTTGTGTGACTTCTTTTATTTTTTCAAGGTAAGTTTTCATTTAATGTTTTATATTTATTAGTCAATATTAATTAATGATACTTTTAAATTTATAAATTTTATCAAAATATAAACTATTTTTCTTATTCTTTTCGAATTGATACATTTTTTTATTTTTTAGTTCTGTAACAAATATAGAACCCCAACCTAGCACATCGAAAATAGTAATTTCTCAATTCAATTAATCAATTGAACTAGCCACTACTTTATTGAAAAATGGGCTCACACTGGTAGCCACTCTACAAAAAATTAAAAGAGAAAGCCCTCCTGAATTTTTGCCATCAAGGAAGAGAACCGTTGGCTCATCCAGTTATGGCTTTACAAAAGGTTTGACGTTGGTCTCATTTGTACCGAAAAAAGGAAGGGCAGTTATTCCATTGTCTTCAATGCACCACGGAAAACATGAGGTAGAATCTGGTAAGCCAGAAATCATTTCATTTTACAATAATACGAAAGGTGGAGTTTATAACATAATTGGACAAGGGATGCTCAACATATTCGTCAAGTCGCCTTACACGTAGATGGCCGATGGCAATGTTTTTTTAGGATTGTCGATATGACTACTAACCATGCCTTTGTTCTTCACAAGTCTAGCAAAGATGTAAAATTTACAGATAGAAGTTGTTTTTATAAAACATTAGGACGCCAGCTAGTTGAATCATATTTGAAGGCTAGAATGGCAAACCTTCATGTTCCGAGGGCCATTCGGGCGAAAATTGCCGATTTATTTGGCAGAAAAGTAAACACTCTTTCTGTTGATGACGTGGGAAAACTTTCGAGAAATAAGTGAAAGCTTTGTTACATATGCCCAGCAAAAAAAATGAAGAAAACATCTTTTCTTTGTAAAAAATGCAAAAAAATGCTTGGAGTGTTCCGAGAAACTATATGTCAATTGCTTGGAATAGTGACAATTTAAATTTTGAACAGTATTTTTAGTGTTATTACTAGTATTTTAATTATTTAAAATCAAAATTAAATATATTTTAATCAATTCGTTGTAAATACACAAGTTTTAAAATATGTAGTTTTTAATTTTTACTATTCCCTTTATTGTTCCTTATTTACTGAAATTTGAAAAAATATCATATATTCATTGATTGTGTACAATGTAAGAAGGTTCATGTAAGTAATAACAAACAATAAAATTTATAAATATTTTATTTTGTTGTATTAATTAATTTTCAAATAAGGTAGTCCGTGGGGCCATGTGTCAGTACTAGCGTAAGGAAAATCTTAGTCAGTACATGAAGGATAAAGCCTTTCCAGAATGAAACAAGCTTGGAGTAGTACATACGGTTGCAATAACAATTTTCTTAATTTCAATTTTATTTTAGTTTGCATTTACTTTAAATGCAATTACGATCCGCTCTGAAAACAATTGAGGCATTGGCCAAGAGACGTATTGCTCTAAGATCCTTATGTTGTTATTATTTTGGTTTTCTTATTCATTTTGATTTGTTTAACTTTGATATTAATTTCTCTAGATTTATTTTTATTTTGTATTTTTTTTTAACTTTTAGATTTTTCCATCAATACTTGTTTAAAAAAAAAAAAAAAGGTTTCTCCTTTGGCAACACGTTTGCTTATCGTATAAGCATGTATAAAAATGTAATTAAGTATCAATAGCTACTACAATTGCTAAATAAACATGATAAATCTGTCAGATATTAAATCAGAAAATGAAATAATAATCGACGATTTTTAAACAATGTTTCTATCCATTGGATTATTAACGTCAGCTATTTTAAAAAGGGTTGGAAACATTTTCTTATTCTTATGAAAAGAAACATTATGCCATCCGTATCGCTTTTGTTGGTAGGAATATTGAGGGTGAGAAGATGTTCCATTATTTGGTCAAGTAAATAGTCATGTCATCAGCATATGCCGCAACTGTATTTATGATAAGCTTTTCCTTCTATATCAGCTATGTTCCTTATATATTTCTTCTATGTCTAATAACATTGCTGACAGAATAGCACCTTGTGGTACTCCACGTGTTAAAAGTGTAGTATTCGAGAAGCTATCACCGAAACGAAATTAAATTGAGCAGAGATTTAAACCTTCACATTCGGTACCTTTGTAGTGGAAGTAAAGAAATTGCGGGTAAACAGTAGCCATCTTGGCAAACGACAAGTAACTCATTTCTGCTGCTCGGCATTCGACTGGCACTGGCGGCTTACTAATCTGTAATCGTGAAATGCCGCATGTCTGGCGCCACCTTGTGATTTCTCAGGAAAGTGATGCTTTGATGGATAATAATAAGGCACGTGTGCTGATTTGTCATGAGGCAAGGTCTCTTGTGCTTTGTACTGGCCAGTTTGTAGAAAAGGCACTGAAAGATTTATTCCAAGTACAAGAATATCCTAGAGATTCAAAGGTGAAAACTTTGACATTAGTTTTTTTTTTTTTTTGTTTTTATCGATTTATTAATTTTATGAGTTATTGAGGCTTTTTTGTTTCCAGAAAAGGTATACTGTTCTTTAAAAAAAAAAATCGAATTCAAAAGTATGCCTCTGAATCAATAAAACAAGTTTAAGTTATTTCAAAATTTTAAATTCTGCTTAAGGATTTCACTGAATAAAATGAAAAAAAGAGTTAAAAGTTTATAGCGATGAAAAGGTTTGCATTTTTAGTACTACTTGGACAAGTTGACTACAGCAAGCAGCTCACTCTTTGATGGCTGTATTTGCTCGGAGGGAGAGGAGGAAAGATGAGAGGATCGGGGAGGAGAGAGGTAGGCTACAAGAGCCGTTTCTCGCAATGTATCCTAGTTTTTATATCCTTCTGTATTTTATTTTCCCAGCTATTCGGCTCGGTAGAGTGTGGAACAACACTTCAGAGACTCTAGGGACTATATTTTATCTAGGAAATTGTCAGGTAGGACGATCCTTAATACAGGATAAATAAAAAAATGTATGGAAATATAACAAATCCTGAATGTTTTTTGGATTTAAGCATGATTAGTTTGAACCAATCGCTTATTTTCTACGTTTGTATGGCCTTCAAAGTTTTTAAACTGTTTTTGAATTTTGTTTTAAACTAGTAAATCACTAAATCAGTATAAATGCTGTAACATAAAAAAGCAGAGTGAAAATATATCAATAAATTATTGTAATATTACAATGAGCTATAAATAAAATTAATTATAAGCCATGTCCCAAACTTTCTCTAAGCTGTTCCAAGTATTTTATGTCATGTCGAATTAGCTATGTGTGAACTAATTATTATATTAATGTTGGTACATTAAAGACAGAAAATTAAACTAACTTTTTAATAACTGAATGACTGAGGAAGAAAAAAAAATAATTATTTTTAGGATATAAATGGAAGATTCCAAACACAAAGCCAAGAGCCTGTAAAATACAGGGAAGCAACTGATCAGTCGACTTTGCAAATTGGAGCATCCTCAATACAGAAAAAAAGAATATCACATTTATTCATATAAAATACAGCACATCTCACATCAACAGCTGAAATGAAACATCAATAAGAGACAGTGCCTCACTCCAAGACATCTACACACATACCGCTATAGTCTGTACTTGGGCCAGTAAAATTAGACTCCTTTTGTGGAAATAAACCCTGGAAAGCCATTTTGATAAATCCTTTTGATCGCTTTATTTGTCGTCGATTAGAAATATACTAGGATTTCACGATCCCTCGACTTGAGCTTAAGTTGTTTAAAAAAAAAAACACGAAATTTTCGGAAATTGTTTTAGTTATAACTCCAAAACCGCGCTTTTTTTAGTTTCTTAGGTAAAACATTTCTGTTTCAAGAATTTTGTAGTGGCTTTTTAATGTGTTTATCATGAAATCGGCTATTCTAAATTAGAAGTCGTTGGAATAAAACTTGTAGAGAGTCGAATTTTGTATTTAGAGAATACCTTATATTACGAATCAAAATGTTATACAACCCTATGTACGTCTAACTCATTCACAGTCAGTGAGTCAGATTGTCTACCTTATTCACTCATCTGTAAAAATTCTTAACTAGTTACTAGATTAGCTATAAACCTGAAAATTGGCAAGGATGCTAATTATTAGCTTTTGACCGTCTGGAAAATTTCAAAAAGTAAAATTTTTAATGTTTAATCCACTTAATGTTTAAAAAAATCCAAATGACGCATGCAATTTAAAAATAAATTATAATTTATAACCGATAAATTAGATGGAGCTAGGACAAATTTTGGAGACTTTTTTCAGCTTTTTATTAATAACTCCAAAACGGTTTTTAGCGAAACAATTGAATTACATTAAAGTCTGAGTATAATGAGTACATGTCATTACAAATCCGGTCCAGGATTTTGATCAAAACAATCTACAATTTTTATCACCTATCCTAAGTTATCCAATTAGTGGCTCCCTTAGCAAAGGAACCATGGAAAGGGCGTACAGTGTGGCCGATTGGAAATCTAGCGGGGCAAAAGTCTGGAAGCCATAGTATAGTTAATGAAATATTTCCCTTTCATTCAGACTAATTTGTTATTATTGAAAATGGCCATTAAATGATTTCAAAACTAATTCATATCTGAAACCAGTATATTTTTTATGTTTCATTAATAAAACCAAAACACAATGACATATCGTTTAATATTTAATTAGCTTATTCTTCTGGAAAATATCCCTTCCGTTTAACGGATAAGTAATAAGGCACAGCTATAGGATTTTCTATGTGTAGTATTAATATTTAACAGTGTTTTAGGGTTAGATATGGAAAACAATATACAATTTCCTCTATCGTTCATAGAAACCTAAAAACTGTTAGCTTTAAAAAACAGACATTTTCAAGAGAGTCCCAAACTAGAATGCATGTTTATAAATGGCAGTAAAGTTTCACACCACTTTCCTCCTTACCCTTGCTTACGTTCCGTATGCACGCGTTTAGTCTTGAGGTCCGCATCTAGATTTTTAAATCCCTACCTCGATCTGTGGACTTATAACCGTCGAAGTTTTGAAAGTCGAAGTTTTGAAACCTCTTACATTTTTCTATCACGAATAGTAAGAATTTAAGAATCGTAATTGTAATTATACAATTTTCCATAAAATTCCCTTTCTTTTCACACTACATTTGTCAAAATCCATCGCTCCTGAGAACCGAAAAAGGGATCTATAGTACCGTATTAATATACAAAGTTCTTTTCAAATTCACAGGGAGTAAAAAAGAGTTTGCTGAGAATTTTTTTTTCCAATAGGGAACAAAAAAAAAACAAACAAAAATATCAAAATCTTTCAAACTTTTCACTGAATGACGCATTGATGAAGGCGATGCGCTTTCTCGAGGCACATCCTCAAAGGATATTTAAAGAATACCGTATAAATAGTGTTTATGTTCATTATGTAATCTTGTCAATGTTTTCTTGCGCAGACCATTTCTTTTTAACGGTGTTCAAAAAAGACGTAACAGAGAGTCTAGGTTTTCTTACAAAACATTAACAGATCGTTAATTAGTCTATCTGTCGAATTAGTTTATCTCCAAACTATGAAAGAGTTGAAAAGTTCTCACTTTTTAGCATCCTACCTAATGGTAAAATAGTACGTTCCTCATCATTATCTCATATTTCATTTTTAGAGTTTTTTTCTCGCTAGATTCGCGATCGGCTAAACTGTGCGGCGGTTCTATATTAGAAAAAAAACATAAAGAACAAAGTTGTAAAGCATCAAATTTTATCTTGAGCGTGTACCTACATCGAACGTTATTTACTAGAATTTTAGAAATTCTTGGCTTTACGTTTGGAATATTTCATTAATATCCTATCAATTATTTTAATTTCTTCTTGGAGTTGTTGTTCTTTTATTTTAATCAATCTTTTTTTTTTTCAATTTAGCCATAAATATTTAACTCTTCCTGGGTCTGATTGGTAGTAGTCTTTTCCGAGATATTCGGTTATTTTCGATACAGGTGTAATCAGATCAAATAATTTGATACTTTCAACATTTGTATCGATTTTAAAAATTTAATATTGTAGTTCTATTGATAGAAAACATTTGTCATTGGATTGACAAAAAAAAAACCAGTTCAAACAGATCAATCAGGACAGCGGGGCAATGCTGAAATGAAATAATTGTATTCAACTGTAAATCTATGATGACAAATAAGAACGTTCTTATTCGAATCTAACAACAGGAAAATAATCTTATATTGACAAGTATGGATGAAAAATTTAGATAAAGATCACTTGAAACTGGGCAAGGAAAGTCCAAAACGGTGTGATAAATTGTGAATAAAGCGAAGAAGTAGATGAGGGAAATTTTTCTGAAAGTTAATAATTTTAAAAGTAATGATTTCGTTATTCCATTACTATCCCTGTCAATGCAAAAAAATAACAAAAACAATACAAAAATATCAAATGACTGCATGAATATAAATCTTTCCTACTTACGGTAGTGAGGTAAAACCCTTAATACGTCGTTTTTCATGACGTCCTCATGTCATACCGACATCAGTAATATAATTACAAATCGGAAAGTTAAATAATCCCCACGATTTGAGAAAAATCTACAAATAATCACAGAACCATTTATGCAATTTATCATATTTTTTCATTTAAAAACCAATTTAATCTCCACAAAATTATTGCAATTATCTGATTTTTTTTCCCTTCACCATCTCTGCCAATTCATAGAAAAAAAAATTTTCTTAGACAGGTCGTTTTAGATTTTTAGAAATTATTCATATCTTGGTTTGGAATTAATAAAAAAAAAACCCTGCACATACATCGTTTTATCTGCCTTCGAAAAGCATTTGTACCAAATTTGAAGACATGCGAAATGCTAAACGGTCGAGTGAAATTTGAAAAACATGATTAATCTTTAATTTCATATTTGAACATATTCCATTGATGCTAATAGGAATCAGTGTTTTAGCAGTAGAATGGATTGCACCACCCGTGATAATTATTCGTAGCGTTTAGCATAGTACCTCAATGTTATAAATAAGGTACCGTAAATGAGGTAGTGAGATAGACGAAGATAGATACAGATACAGGGCTAGATAAGAAATGCATGGAAGGTGGATAGATAAAGAGATGAAGGGGTTAGAATTAGTGGGGTCGGCGCCAGTATCGAGGCGCCAGCCATCCTCCATCCTATCCTTGCCAGCCATCTCCTTTCTTTATTATTTATTCCCTTTTCCTAGCGCTATTTTTGTAGAAAATACTTCAGAAAAATACATAATAAATGGAATATAGTCGGGCAGTATAGGACTTCAATGGAAGTCTTAAGCCGGAAAAAAAAAAAAAAAAAAAAAAAAAAAAAAAAAAAAAAAAAATGGAATAAGATACTTTATTTGATATTATTATTTGTTATTGTATTTATAAGTTAAATAAAAGATGAACAGATTATTCGTGATTAAGAAATTTTTTATTTCAGTTCAGGTTAAAGTTATCAGCTCCTACTTTCTCCTTCTACCCTTAGATGAACTAGGTGCCTATAATTATCTTGAGCCAGGAGAACGGGAAGGTCTCTCTCGGTGAGTATGTAGACCCCGGTCTTCCTCCGGAGTGTGTTCCTTTGTGCCTCAAACGCGGTGCAGGTCGTTACTAAGTGCTCGGAAGTTTACGGAGCAGGTTGGGCTTAGGTGGTCGACGGCCTTGCCAAAGCTACCTAGCTTACCCCGAAAGTCCCCATACCCCACGAGGACTTGCGTGACCCAGTAGTCCGAGAGCACCCGGGTCCGAACGTTAGCCGGGACTGAACGTTGGGGAAGTATTTTCTCAGCGTCGTCCTTTTGGAGGTTGTCGACCACCGTCGGTTCCATTCCTCTATGGTATACTCCCGGATTATCTATTTCCATCTGTTGGGATCATCCGCAATCCTCACTCAGAGAGTATCTGGAAATCCTGCCGAGCCTTCTCTATTATACCGCAGCATCTTCTAGACGGAAGAGGTCGAGAGGCACCGCTATCGCCAGGACTTCGTAAGATTATGTCCTATTGGTCTTAGGTACTCGCAGCAGAGCCATTCTTTGTATTGTTGCCAACTTGTTCTTCTGATTTTGTAAGAGGCTTCGGTTCCAGGCGGTATTTTCATTTATCGTTTACTTTGTTCAATTTATGTCCACGCATAACTTCACCATTCTTGAACCGATTTATATTATTTCTTTTCTAATCAAAATGGCACACTCCCAGGGTGGTCCATACGACACCAGGACACTCAATAGGTAATTAATAAACATAGGTAGGTACAAAAAAAAAAAAGTTATTTTATCCTGAATAAATAAATAACCTAATCTTTACTGTCTCATACGAATGACGTGTTTACTAAGCCTACCTGTGCTTTTCGTATTAAAGTTTATGGTTCACGAGAACCACTAAAAAGAAAGAAAGAAAAACTAAAAAAACGGTACACAAAAAATACTAAAATGTAATAAATAAAACTTTTTAGGAAAAACTAAAAGACTTCAAAACGGTACACAAGGAACCACTAACAAGAAAGAAAGAAATTGTATTATAGAAGTATATTACTAACTAGCATAAGTAGCTATTCCAAATCAACATAAACAGTACAATAATTTATTATTTTTTTATTTCGATTCCAAGCTGCATCATAACTTTTTCATTTCAACTATTAAAATTATATAAGTTATTCCTTTCAAAGTTCTCAAGTCGATTTGAAAACTTCAAAAGTGTTTGTACTTATGTAATTTATGTATGTCACACTATGTTTTACTTCAGATCATTTTAATGAAAGAATGATTCATCATTAGTTTCAAATTCAATACTTTAAAAAAAAATTATCGTTTTCAAATCAACGTGCTGTTGTGGAGACGAAATGGTTAACACTTGTAGAGCGGCTTGGCACCGACATAAAAAATAATAAATTCTTGTACTGTATAGGTTGATTTGGCATTAAATAGTTATTTGTGCTATTAAGTGATATTTTATTGTAAGAAAATTTATTTATTTATTTTTAGTGTTTCTTGTGTTTTAAAGCTTTTTTTTATATGAAACGTTTCTATTATTTTTTTGTTTTGTAGGAATTTAATTATCAGATACACTAAAGAGGAGATATAGAGCTTCAATTTCAAATGTAATTTGTGGCTTTAAAAATTTCGTATGTCCTCGGAAAAAATTGAGATTTTTTGGTATGCTGAACCAAAATCTGCCTTCATTTTTGGTGTAAACAAATATGCAAGGCTACTATATTTAATAATTTAAAAACTTCTTTTAATTCATTTGGCCAAAAATCAATTATTATTAATGTTACTATTTTTCCTTTATAAGTAACAAATGTTTTACTGGAATTTTTTTAACTCAAGATATAAAATAAAGCAGTTTCAACGTGTTTAATTTTTTTTTTTGACTCCTTGGTTCCACATTAGATGATACTATTTTTTCGTTTTGTTGGGAATTTAATTATATTTCAATATAATTTAATCGACGAAAAATGTATTCTTTTCGAGTTATGGGCAAATAAAATATTCTTTCCCTCATAACTTTTTTCAATTGATGCAAGTTTCATCAAAATCATCTGAGAGGTTTTGGCGCAGCACTTTATGGAAGAAATGGTTTTTCGGAAGAGCAGAGATTTACTTGCCTAAATGGAACAATATATGGACAATTTTTATATTGTACACATCTACACGACAATACCAATCCTAATATATATCTATTTCTCCCCCTACTATGCATACAGGCAGAGTAATCAGTACGACAAAAAAAATGCATGCCTATTAATATATAGATGATATTCCAATCTCAGAGTAATAAGAAACCGGACATGAAAAATTGTAATTCAGGTTGTTATGGTAGAAGGTAAAAAGAAAAAAATATTTCTGTTTTGAATTAAATAGGAGATAATGCAATGTTTGTTGTTTTTTTTTTGTTTTTTTTTTTGCTATGGTTTTATTCTACCTCCCAAACACCTCAGAATGAAATACAGAACATTTTTTGTTCTGTTTAAATGAAGTTTTTATTGTGAAAAGTTTGTCTTTGAAGCGTTCATAAAAGACGTAAAGTGTGGGATGATTAAAAATGATGCGTTTACTCTTGCATGGGCGGTAGAAGTTGTATTGTACTTCTTTAGGGTATCCGTGAAGTAAAAATAAATCTATGTATGAGCGGGCGATATTAATATCGATGCTATTTTCAAAAAAAATTTCAACCTGAAATATTTTTAGCAATAAATAACCTTTAGATATCAAATCTTCTCAATTCGTCAGCCCAATCCTAACAGAAATACAACTACTCTAGTCAAAAGTCCTGTTACTTTTAGTTAAAAATGAAAAAAAATAACTTGCTAATCATAATTATATATTTATTTAAACAATGTTTTCGGTAATGTATTCAATATATTTCATTTCATTTTATTAGTTATTTACTTTTTTTTCATGTACACATCGTTTTGTTTAATGTATTTTTTGGTAGTTTTGTATTTTTGTGTTTGCCTATTCACTTTGACAACATATTATATGGTTTCGCTTTTCCACTTCATGCCGTAAAATTTGAGAGTAAAAAATGACAATATCATAAGCGTTTTTAAGTTATTTAGTAAAGTTAAATTAAGTTGTTATTTTTTTTAATATCATCGGCCAATATTTTTTTATTGGTATTAAACACATTCCAGTCATGATAAGTTTATTAGGTGGACTTATAAATATTTGGTGTAAGGAGTTAAAGTGACTAAAGTTTTCTTTAAAAGTGCCTTTATGTATTATTAAAAGTGAAAAGTTTCTTCCACCAGCGTTATTTTTATAGTTTCAATTTAGTATTAAAGATGATTTAAAATACAACCTTAGCGGGGTATGTAGCTCTACTGCCATACTTTTTTTTACTTGGTTAGTTGACTCGACGATGTATATATATTTTTTTTCTATCCACATGATTTGGTGTACTAATTAAATGTTTGTATACAATTTTTTTTCTCTTTATTTTCAATGATCAAGTATTTTCTTATTTTATTTATTTATTTTTTTTTTGCCTATTTGATGATTTTTTTTCTTTTCTTCTATTTCCGTTTTATCATTGTATAGAATATATTTATATATTCTCTTTATATTATATTATTATTATTATTTTATTATATACATTATTTTATTTTTATTAAAATTTTTATTCATTTTATTATTATCTTACCTTTGTATAGATAACACACCCTAACCCTCATTACATATATATATATATATATCTATATATATATATATATATATATATATATATATATATATATATATATATATATATAAATTAATGTTGGTTTGTTTGTTTGTATTTTATCCGCTGCCATACCGTTCATCCAATTGCAATGAAATTTCTTCAACTCTTTGCTTGCCCTTGCGCAAAGGTTATAGGCAGGCTGGATTTGAAAAAAGTAATCTTTGAAAAAAAATATTTCTAAAGCTTAAGAATTTTTTTTTTCGAATAACTCTAAAACTATACATCTTCTGGAAAACTACATTTGAAAGATGATAAATTCTATACAAAACAAAAACAAAATCATCTAAGCTGGGCCAGTATTAACAAAAATACCTTATGTATAAAAATTAATGTGGGTTTGTTTATTCGTATATAATGCACTTACGACGGTATACAACTGTTATGTTTAGAAGTTAAAACGTTAGTATATACAACGGCAAACAGCACATATTATTCGGACTTGATCTCACTCAAATAAATGCCTCCGAAACGTTCATCACTCAGTAGCTCTACCAGCGCAGCACGTAGAAATAAGAGAATTCGAGCTTTAAAAAAATCCGTCTGTCTGCCGTCCGCCTCAGCCATTTATAAAGATAGAGGGGAAATTTAAGATGGTTTGGAATCAGCATAACAAATAATTAAAGAAAAAAAATCTATAACTATAAATGCTTTTAGTTTATTATTTTCAATAATAGACCTTTGTAATCGGCCAGGCCAAAAATTTGTGTAACCCTCCCTCAAAATTTGAGGTTTTGCGTTTCAAGTTACGTAGAATCCAAATGTAGAATAAAAAAAAAAATCCATCCATCCGCCGTCCGCCTTAAGCCATCCGCGGGTTTTCTCCGAGACTGCTGGAGACCAATGTCAAGAGATTCGGCAACAATGTCACAGGCCACCCCAGGACGACCCTCGGAACTCAAAATTACCATCCGTCTGTTAGTTTCAAAATGGCGGCCGATTATCCATAATTCAAGTATGCGGATTAAATTTAGAAATTCATGTTTTTCACATGGCATGTTGTATGTTGTATGCTCCCGAATCGGACAGCCAACACGTTTATTTGTCTTCGCTGAAGATGGAAAAACCAAAAATATTGTCAACCCTAAAGCATTTGAATAATAAAATAAAAAAAATAAAATGAATATCATTAAAACCTCTTCTTTGTATATAGTTCTATTTCAATGAATGTATTCATTATCGATAAATATCATTATTTTTTTCTATTCATTTCTATTTCCTTTTCATTCTATAATTTTATCATTATTTCTTAATTTCTTCTGCGGCAGAAACGCGCCGAGTACCAGCTAGTATATATAATGTTTTTGTTTTTTTTTATTTCTTAGCTAATAGGTCTTTTGGGCCAGATATAATATTTAATGTTTTATACATATTTGTTATTCTAGAAGTATTTTTTCCCAGAACGAAGTTGTTTTTCTATCTATCTATTTTCGTCCAGCCTTAATTTTTAAATTGAAGTTGAGTAGAAATTTAAATATTTAAGTTAGCTATAATGCTAATATATAGTGCATGATAGTTTGCATTTCGATAACAAACCAGGGTTACGCCTGCAACAGTTGGGACTGTGACATGTAACAAGACAGGGCAGTGCTGCGGGTTTGGCCACCGCATTCAGGGGCTGCAGTTGATTTGTGTAGCTGCCCCACTCTACCCCTTCCCCTCCCAGTTGAATAAATTTTAATCAGCCCTTGTCGCCTGCCAATTCCGATTAACGTTTCACACGGCAGCGTTTTAGCGCCTCCAAGTGGGAATGACCCGCCCCGATATTGTTATTTATTTGGTTTCTCTTTACCAGAGCTTGGAGGTTGGCACGCCTGAAATTGGAATATATAGTCCTCACCTTATTTATCCAGAAAATAGCAAATGTTTGAAAATTGGTATTTGTAACAATTAAGGGTAGGGAAACACATCAAGACTAGTGCGGTTAAAGTTTTATTCGTTTAAGATATTGTTTTGAAAGATGGAATAAAAATCACTGCCAAACGGATGATCTAATCAAATAATGTGAGTTAAAAAAGTCGTAGATCTACTTCAATAGTTCCACCAAACGCTATTGCCTTTTAACTTTGAAACGATAAGTACAGTCTACGCGCGACGAACTTTGGGGTTTGCAGATAACACCTGATTTTTTGTATATTTGTTTATCATTAACAAAAGCTGTGAAAGACCCCACAAATTGCATTTCGATATCTTCATAGTTTACAAAATCTTTCGCATTCCCTTTACTATATCAGACTTAAGAAAATTGTTTTCAAATACTTTATAGAAAACAACTGTGGGAAGAGAATTTCAGCCTTATTACAAGACCCTTGTTTTTAAAGAGAATATATAATTCATTAGGATTTCCTCAATTTTTTCAGAAACTCTAAATATTATAGCTAATTTTTTATTACTCATCACAATTTAAAAATTTCATGTTTGATTTGTGATCAATTTGAATTCTTGAATCTTTTGCTTTTGTAATCCATTAAAATTTATATAATTTACCGTACAGTGCCGAAATGACCACAGTATTTAAAATGCTTAGATAAATTGTGTTGGGGCCAACTACACACGATTAAAAGTTTAGGTTTTGCGCATGGGGTGAATAAGTTATTTTCCGTACATTAAATAATATATTTTATTATACCATGTACATATTCCATAATTATAAGTTTGTTAAAAAAAAAGTCCTATATTTATATTTTTTAAATTTATTTATTGAAACTATTTATAAATAACGCGAGAGGAAGCTTCGAAGTGATTTCAGTGTAAATTATCCAAATGGTTGACACACTTAAATAAATAAAATAAAAAATTTACATAATTCAAGAATAGTTCGGATTGAACGAAGTGCAAATCCGTAATCACATGGTTTTATAACGCACGTTACCTGGTTGTTTGTTGGTTGGTAAGTTTGACAGGTAGGAACATGTTATTATGATTCATATCGTCAATGCTAAATTTTGTGAGAAGCGCATTGCTTTCAAGCCCAAGCCCCAGTTACTGCGCAATGATCACCTCCAGGAGGTAACCACTTATCTAGTTGCTCAACTCTGACTTCAAGCCCAGCCATATACATACGATTATTTTAAGATATATATATATATATATATATATATATATATATATATATATATATATATATATTGAAATTATAATTATATAAATTATAATTATAATATTTAGCTAGTTTTTAACAGATAAAAGTTTAGTACCTATACAATGCATAGTATAATAATGATTTAATTTTAGTATTACTCTAGATTATAATTCCAAACTACAGTAAATGTATACTTTATAAACTGTATACTATAAATTATAAACTGTACCTTCTATAATTATTATAATCACGTCTACGATTTATTAGTTTTATACATTTATCTTTTTTTCCATTTATATTTTACTATTCTTTCCTTTTATTTTATTTCATGTCTCGCATTACAATTTATCAAATATAATTATTTTCTGTTTTAAGAAATCCACTGAGTTAACCTTTAATGTAGTTACTGGCAATTTTTTTTCATAATTGGTTTCTAAAGGTAATTCCTTTAATCTTAAAGGGACTTAAGGCCATGACAAATTTTATATATCAATAAATATTGTTAAAAGTATGTTAAAATTGAAAATGTAATATGTATCTGCATTACAGAGCAATAAAAAATATCAATTACAGAAAATAACATCTCTTGTACAGTTTTTTTTCTTGTACGATTTATTAATGCAGACATTCCTTGCGTTATATTATACCCTCTTTAATCTCCCCGTTTATCCATCTTCGGATTCCAAATGAATTTCCAGCATTCCTCCAGAAGGATCATCAACATTCCTCGACGTACCCTTTGAAATGGCTAATGTACCCGAACCAGCGCGTCGGTAATATCCATTGTACCGCTACGACGGGCCCTGAGCAGTTGCAATGGATTGTGGAAGGAGCCGCCCCCGATGTGTGCCGCCAGTGGGGGCCGAAGAGACGCCAAGAAGGCGGCTGCTGGACCAGATCAATGTTCCAGGCTCCAGAGCTGTTGTTCCAGACGGCTCTGTCCTCCGTCTTCCAGCAGCCCTCTCCTCCATGTCATAAAGATTACTCCTAATGTCATAATAATAGTACCAAGAGTCTTTGAAAACTGAAAACAAATATTCAATTGTTATAGTTACTCTAAATCAGTCGTTAAACAATATCTGAAAAAAAATATTATATATATATATATATATATATATATTAGAGATTGATAAATTATTTGCCACATCTATAATTTTGTTTTTATTGAAATATAGTTTCGAATGTTATACATTCATCTTCAGTTCTTCATCTTCAGATCTTCAGAACACACAAAAATTCAAAAATCAGTTTGGTATTATTAAACATATTAAATTAAGTTTAATATAAATTAGTATTATAAATTATATTATTAGTATAATAAATTAGTATTGATTTTTTCATTTGGTGTGTTTTTAGAACTGAAGATAAATGTATAACATTCGAAACTAGTTTTCAATAAAAACAAAATTATAGAAGTGACAAATAATTTATCAATCCCAAATTAGATTGATCCTTCTATATCATTAGGCGAACGTCAACTTATTATATATAAATATATAATGGAAGAAGTTGGTCGGGGGAGTGTGGTCGAAGACAAACACACTAACTAATATAAATAAAATAACTAGCATATATAAAATAATCAACAATAACAATATCGTAACAAATAAATTTTTAATATAATAAAATTAATAGAAACTCTACTCTTTAAAATAAATTCAGATTATGTATCCTGTAAAATTATTTTATTTTATTAGATACATTTGAAATGTATACACTTTTACATGTTTGTTTAGCCATTATATTCCTCCTCTGACTGAAATCTATATTTCCATGCTTGTTTTAAATAACCAATAAAAGAAGTCCAATTTTATACTTTCTATGAAGAGAAGCTTGGCTGAAGGTGCGGTAAATGGACAAACACACAAATAAGAAAAGACATATTATATTGTGTTGCCGACGATTTGGCCTAACTTTTAGGCCAAAATGTGGGCATACAATTTTTTTATTCGTCTGTTTATTCATTTACCGCATCCCAACCAGACTTCTACAAAATATGTATATGTATTATACATAATATATGTATAATATGTCTATTATTATATTGTATATTATATTTCCACGGTCAACCATACTCACACCATTATAAATATTCAATAGTTTCGGCTCTAATTAGAATAAATATTTTTAAATCATCTCGCTCTAAACTCCCTTAGTACTCGACAGATTGTCTAAAAATGCAGTATTTCCTCCCTATCTTTGGTTTTGTAAAGGGTACAGAGGCCATCTGCCTCTTCAATGTACCTTTCCTCTTTAGAATTCACCAAATATGGAGTATAACCGATATTTATTAAATGTGTTTATTAAACACACGACATTATTAATAAATATCTGACATGGACAATACATGACTTCCTTGTACGCCCATTAAACTAATAGGTGGCTCAAAAAGTGATCCTGAATTTGGTTACTAGTTTCCGAAGATGGCAGTATCTCAAAAACGACCCTCGGCGTCGCGACATCCATCTATTGACACACACACTCCTATGCTTTTGTTTCTGGAGGTCTCATTCCGTTATTAGCTGTCGTTTTCTTTCATTAGGTAACTAGTTACCAAGAGATTTCTTCGTGTTTCGTGACAACATCAGAACTGTCAATATCACTAGATAAAGCATAGGAAAGCGGCAGTTTCGACATTTAAAGCGGAAGAACCCACTTAACTTACATCTTACTCTCCTGCTGCAGAGTTGTTCATCTGACAAACGGAAAGGATAGCCAGTATTTTACACTCAATTTTAGCACTTAAAACAATTAATAAAAATGTTTAATTGGACTGGAAACGAAATCGCGTTGGTAACCTATATTACCGAACCATATTATTTCTGTATTTAATTTTAATATAATTTTTCACCGGTTCACCAATTTTAACCAAAATCTAGTAAACACACATATAGATAGATATAAAAATCCATTTTTACTAAATTTGAGATGTTTTACATTATATTTTAATATAATTTTTTATGAAAGTCTGATATCATCTTCAAGTAAAGTACCTTTTCGGTTCAGAAATTTTAACCAAAATCTATTAAATACGTTTATATTAATATAAAAATTCTATTTACCAAATTTGAGATGTTTTACATTATATTTTAATGTAACTTTTGATGAAAATCTGATATGATCTTCAAGTAAAGTACCACTTTCGGTCTGCTAATGATAACCAAAATTTATTATATTATCTAGAGTAATAATTAAAAAGACTTTTAAGTATATAAGAATATACTTAATTTGAGAAGTGTTGCAGTATATTTCACTATAATTTTTGATGAAAATCAATAAGTTCCTACAAGTAAAGTACCACTTCCGGTGATTAACCAGGAGCCAAAAAAAGAGGTTCACAAGTAGATTTTACAACAACCCTAAATACAAAATTTAGACTTTCTACGCGTAACCGTTTTTGAGTCATGCGAGATACGGACGTACGTACGTACAGACGCCACGACGAAACTAGTCAAAATGGATTCAGGGATGGTCTAAATGGATATTTCCGTTGAAATCTGAAAACCGAAAATTTTCGCGATTACAATACTTCCTTTACTTCATACAAGGGAGTAAAAATTTAACAAATTACGACAAATGTATAACATATGACTTTAATAGCTTTTTGAGAAGCTCAAAATAGAGAACAAAATACTGTTTCCTTAAAAGCCCAAAGTTCATTGAATTTTTCTCTCATTCTTAACTAAAATATTTAAATTAATATTTTGGAAAAGATAAAGGGATAATAAAATTTAATGAGATATAACATGAATAAATTGTCGCATATCCTTAGTTCGGTTTAATTAAACTCAGTTCGGTCTTTTTCTTTCGCATGATTTTCCACAGCCTGCTTGATTTTTAAATTATACAAGTGTATTCCTGCGGCAAAGCATTACGCTTAAAAACACTTATGTATTTTCAAACAAAATCCTTCCGGCAGGTTTCAAGATCAAATTATGCTGTCAGAAATTGCTCAGAATTGTAAAGGATCAATTTTAGTGAAGGGTCATTCTCTGTATTTCATAAAACTAAAAATTAATAAGGACAGAACTCTCGAACATGGGCTTATTGCTCTTTTAAAGTCAGGATGTATACAAACAATTTATATAGCTACTGTTTCAATGCAGTGATTGTGATTTTTGAGCAATAAAAAATGTTATCATTGAGATTCAAAAGACAATCTATATGTTCTCACTTGCTCACCAAAATAATATCCTAAACGCAACGCTGATTTTGGACAATCAGACATAGTTTTTTTTTTCTCGTCATAAAACCAGTCATCACCACATTCGACAGTTTGAAATTTTAGTATCAAAAGAGTAGATGCTGACACAGGATTTAGAAAAAAAAATTTTGCAGAGGATATCGTATTAAAAAACTATAATTTATTTTAAGGAAGAAGTCGGTCGGAGGGTGCGGTCAAAGACTAACATATAAAGACTTATTTATTTTGTGCCAAAGTTTCGACTTAAGTTTTAGGCCATCATCAGGGCAGAGAGGCGTGTAGTCGAGTAATTAATCTACTAATGAGTTTAATTTATTTCATTTTTCACTATTTGTAAGACCCTTCGGAAGAATAAGTTGTGTAATGGAGTTATTGCATGTCATTAGAGCTCATTTTTTTTCTTCTCTAAAAATTTATAAAAGATTCCTCCTCTCTTCTTTCTTCTATCGACCACTACTCTTTACACCTTTACAGCAAAAAAAAAATATTTTCAATACTGTGCCAAATGTCATATACCGGATGTTTTAATCAACAACTTTGCAGTAATTACTAGATTAACTAAGCTAAGAAGTTGTCATTTTCATGTTCGTTAGTTTAGCCTGGGAACTACGATATGTCTAAGAATGCTTGAAAAAAGTAATATAAAGTTCCTGACCTTTTTTTGGAGTATATATATATATATATATATATATATATATATATATATATATATATACATTTTTTTTTTCTTTTTTTTTCATAACGCCTTTTTATAAATAAGTATAAAACTACATCATGCATTGTTATTAATAATTGTTATAATCCTGTATTCTTCTTCTGAAACAGAGCTACATTTAAGGATTTATTCATACTACTAAATTTTAGATCTTATTTGTAAATCATATTAACTATTAAGGCTCCCCCAGGCAGGCTAGATTCTGAAGTCGGGACGATAAGTAGTAACTGCTTACAGCTCAAGAACTATTTGGGCTAGAAAGCTCAAAATAGTGTCATAACTACGAGGGATTTAATTTTTTACGTATGTTGAATTTACAAAACCCATCTTAAAATGTTTAAAAATTCCCAAAAAATATTTTTTTTAAAAACAGGCGATATTTTTAATTATTTTGAAAAAATGTACGTTACATATACATGTTCTAAAAATCTTGCATTTATTTTTCAAATTGAAGTGGGGATACACTATATATGTCTATTATAAACGATTAAATTTACTTTGCTAAAAGTCATTGTATACTAAAAACCTGTAATAAAACTGTTTTTTAAAAAGTTATTTACCATTAATAACTTTAATAATTCATGAGCCATTAATTGGTGAATGATGTTCCACAAAAATATTTTTTTTTACATATTCTCATTGAGATACCATAATAAATTTGGGTATGTGCATTCTTAAATTAGTATTAAAAATATATTTTAAATTTAACCCCAACTTGCAACATTATTGAAAACAACATTGCTTAAATCACTGAAAATTATTAGACAATTTATATATATATATATATATATATATATATATATATATATAAGTTAAGACCCGAAGTGCAGCAGTTAGCCTTGATACCATATATAGCCAGAATGTATTGTTATGTATTGAGAATACTGGGATTGAAGGAAATTAAGATTCGTAATAGTAATTAAATAAGGAATAAATTAAAGAGATGCCACCCGCTTCAGTAATATCAACATTAACCAGTTTCTTTTTCGGACAAAGGAATCTGTAGGAGGTCGGGCGTTGTACCTGAGAGGTGCGGTTCAAGACCGCCAATAGGCCGCTTAAGATAAGCGAAAGTAAGAGCACCATAAACCTAGAGATAGGCCAGGTCGACATGGTGTAGTAAAATCTGCCGCCCAAGGTTACAAGTCCTTTGAAAATATTCTTAGAGCGTCAGCCAATAGGAGGTCCCAAAAGGAGAGTGGGGAACAAAATTCATCTGTTCAAGAAGGAGTAGGGAAAACGGTATAAGAGGCAGGGAGAAAGATAGTTCGAGAGAGTTCTGGTGAGACGTTTGAAGAGGAGAGTTCTGGTAAAAAGGTTGAAGTGGAGAGTTCGGGCCAGAGGTTTGAAGTGGAGAGTTCTTGAGAGAAGCCAGAAGACAGAGGTTCGCAGAGGGAACAGTGGAACAGTCCATCGAGAGACGAAGTTCGATCCAGAAAGAGAATCCTAGACCGTCGAGCACCGAAGTTAGAAGGCAACAATAAGATAAGTGCTTGTACTTTGATTCATTGTGTGCATCAATGTATAATATTATGTGGCATACGGAAGATATTTTAAATAAGCAAGAGTTCTCCCAGTATTCTCAAATACATATGTAGATTTTTGCAATGAGAGTAATTTAGATTAGAATTTAATAAGCCAATAGTGTAATTAATAACGTAACGTAAATAAAGTAAGATCTGTAACAAAATCTAACATTCTATTTACCCTGCATGCCATCATCTAGTTAATTAAGTGAAATGGTGAACACGACACCCTTGGAAAGGTTATCCAATGGTATTTATAATATCCCAAGCTAATTGACCATAGCAGGGGGGGGGGTCTACGGTCTCTAATCTTTTAAAAAAAAATAAACAAATACATTAGTAATAGTAAGAACCATTTTATTATATATATATATATATATATATATATATATATATATATATATATATATATATACAGAATTAAAATTGGTTAAATCATATATTATATTATATTCTATATTCTATATTTTATATATTATATCCGTTAAGCGTTACAGGATTTTTATATTATTATGATGACATATAAAAATATTACTAAAGAGCATGTGAAAAATAATAAACTCAGTTTTATGTGTAATTAAAAAAAAAAAAAGATTTATTAAAAATAAGATCCTAGCAATTGCGTATAAGTAGTGAATATTTTTTAACAAGAATTTTTAGTAGATGGTACAATAAACACATCTCATATATTCAATAGATAGATGAATGAATTTATTAACTTCAAAAATTAAACTAAAACATAGTAAAAAATACTGCATTAGATAATAAAATATGTGCTATATATGAAGAAAATCATAATTGTTCAAAATAACAATCCTACTTTAGCAATGTATACATTTTGAACAAGAATTTTTATAGTACATTTTACACAAATAGAAAAAAAAAGGGGAAAATGTATTAATATATTAACTTCTAAACTTGTAGTATCTAAAGTATGTATTAATATATTAACATAATATATTAGCAAACGCAAAAATTGGTATCAAGATATTCAGTTATTTCCAAAAGATACATCTGACGTTATTAGTGTTACAACGTATTACATATAAACAGAACTAGAGTGGTTGATACGATTAAATTCTAAATTTGAAAAACCGTTTGTTATTATAAGTTTTAACATTTTAAAAGCAAAACAAAGTAGCCAATAGCCTCAAAATTCTGAATCAAATCTGTTAAAGTGCTTAAATAATTTTCTCTATGTTAAAGAACGTTAACAGATACTAACCATTTATTATTTATTCAGGTATCATTCATTAAATATAACAGGAATGATGACGTATTTCAATATTTCACACCAATATGTAAATAGTTACTATTATTTTATTTTATTGATGTTTTGTATCAACATTTAGCAATTACGTCATATTATGACAGAATAAAATTTTAATACTCAAAATTGCATTTATTGCTGTATCACTGAAAAAGAAAAGGAAAACATTGTTCCTTCCTGAAAAAATTAATATTATATATAAAATTTATCAATATTGATTTTATTTTCGAAGATGGAGATCAAATGGAGCCCAGAAATATTAGCTAATTTATAATTGGGTAATAAAAGTTGCCAATTTAGAAGTAAAATTGCCAACATTCCCTACTATAAATATTAAATATGAATTAAATGCAATGAAAATTAACAATGAGAAAGTTAGATTAAATTAAAAAACACTATTAATAATAATAAAAGGAACTAGATACTATTTTTCTGATAAAGTAACAAACTTAATGCAAACTGCAAACCCATAGAACCTTCCCTTAGATCCTGATATTTTCCCACATATTGATGACAAATAAAATAAAACTGGACAAATTTTATATTGGAGCCTATTAATAGACGTGAAAATTTTTTGGGATTTATTATATTATTAATAGCTTCGGGGACCTTGCTCTTAGGGAAGGGAGGAGTTATCGGACGACTATTATATTTAACAATTTTTATAACGATAATTTTAAACACTAGTTTAAATATCAGTAAACTGCCTTTCTGAGGATGTATATCAGAGTAAGCCATGATGTAACATAGCTGAGATATTGCAACATAGTTTGTAAGAAGTATTTTAAATGTCATTGTAACATTTTCTTCGATAATGAATGTATATCTTAATGTCTTTACAGTTGTGTGTTGTTAATTCGCGCTCGATATTCGTCAAAAATAATTTGCTTCAGGATTAGCAAACTCTTTAGCCGTTTACCCTAAGAAAAAGCAAGCTAAAAGAAGCTGGAGAGCATTAGATTTTCTTTAAGAAATTAGAGAAATTTTAACTTTACTTATTATTTCCAAAATTTTGCAAAAAAAACACAACTTTCGTATTTTTCGTTATTTCACTGTTGTAACTCTATATGTAAGCCAACATTTACCTATTTATGTGTATAAATAGTATGTAATATATATATATATATATATATATATATATATATATATATATATATATATAAGGCGAGTGGGTGGGGGATGTGGTGTTTATGTTACTTTGGAGGTGGGGATGCAGTTAGAAGTAACATTTTTTAGATTTTTCTCAAATATTTTGAGAACTATCAACTTTAACAGAAGGTACTTTATATATTATAAAATTAAAGTCATTAAATTTCCCAGAAGAAAGATTCCAATCATTTTGTTGATAGATTCAGTAGTTTGGAAGAGAGGGAGGGTAGACAAATTTCGGAATTAAAACTTAAAGTTAAAATTGCTTTTACTTTTGACAATTTCAGATAAAATTGTAAACTTTAAAGGAACTTTAATGTTCTATAATTTTCTCTAGAATTATATGCAGGACGAATGACTGAAGAGTTAGTTAGTTAAATGATGCAAAAAACCCGAGGCAAATTTTTTTTGGTGAATCTCGAACGCGTATAACTCGAAAATAAAAAGTATAAAATCAATCTTATGGTATATTTTATCAGCAATTTTATAAAGAGTGGTCTAATCGCTTGGACATACAGTTTCCGAGACATTAGCATTTCCGAAAAAAGGGATCTTGACATGCATCCCATCCTCCGCCTGTCCATCACCGGCGGAGTCTTATAGTATGTACAGTCTTATGTGAAGGATACTCCAGTAAATAACTGTGCCAAAATCCTCTACTATATTACTAATGTTTTCTATCTTTCTCTTATTGCTTTTATTATACGTGCGTGCACACCGAGGGGATGTCCTCAAACACAGGAGCCACGATCACTAGCATTGATTAGCCTAAGCCCAAGTAAAGCTGAGAAGATAAATTTTTTTAATGCTAATTAGTGGTTGCTTGAGTAACTAGTGTTTAACAGAGTAGTTTAACTCAATAATAAAAGTTTGGGAAAATTAATTTTATTTTAAAATTACTCCCTACACAAAACCTAAACTTAACAGCCAACAAGCATTTTATTTCCTTAGAAAATTTGTTCTCTCTTATTCCAGAAAAGTGCAAAGGAATGAGAACTTTAGCTTTCCCCTTCATTCTAAATCTAAACATTAATAATCTGCCAAATAAAATAGGTTGATTATATAAATAGCTGGTAATCGATATTATCGAAACTATCGATAGTTAGAGCTATCGAACCACAGACTGTTCCGAACTAACTTGTGAATCCAAAATATACAGTTTTTCAATCAAATCAGTGCCCAATACACTGTTCCAGCAACAGTGTAATTACGTAGAAGCAGTGCTTATACGTTACGTTTTAGTTTTCAAGAGATCAGTACCAACTAAAGCGGACACCAGCACTTAAAAGCTCTGCCAGACAGAGGCGATACTGAACTCGGTACAATTCGAGACGATACGTTATTTAAACAGCGATATTTGAATGCGTTTACTCAGCGACGGGATTCCTAGGGCTGCGATAATAACGCAATCGGTATACCGCATCACTAATTCGGGCTACCGAATTCACCCGATAGATCGCTGAATTACCGCAGCAGGGCTCAGGAGGTTATATTATATTGTATTTGGTGCATGAATATAGGTTTAATTAGCACGAAGACTTAGGTACTTTGGTACTTGGTACTTTGAGGGCTCGATCAATTTCAAAAATACTTAATTACTTATATAATTTTATTTTCATGAAAATATACCCTTTTAAACTACATTTCTTTATTAAATTGCATTAGGCGTCTAAATTAAATGTTTCATTATTACTTCCTTGTACGAAGTAAAGGAAGTATTGTAATCGCGAAAATTTTCGGGTTTCAGATTTCAACGGAAATATCCATTTTGACCATCCCTGAATCCATTTTGACTAGTTTCGTCGTGGCGTCTGTACGTACGTACGTTCGTATCTCGCATGACTCAAAAACGGTTACGCGTAGAAAGTCTAAATTTTGTATTTAGGGTTGTTGTAAAATCTACTTGTGAACCTCTTTTTTTGGCTCCTGGTTAATCACCGGAAGTGGTACTTTACTTGTAGGTCATAATTGATTTCCATCAAAAATTATATTAAAATACTATGCAAAACTTCTCAAATTTAGTATTTATAACCTATACATTGATGTAAATAATATAATAAATTTTGGTTAACATTGGGAGACCGGAAGTGGTACTTTACTTGAAGGTCATATTAGAATTTCATCAAAAATTATTTTAATACATAATGTAAAATATCTTAAATTTGGTAAATAAATCTTACAAACTAAGTTGCAATATCTTAGCTGTGTTACATCAGGCTTACTTTGATATGGAATGCCCAGAGAATGGCAGTTTACTGATATTAAAACTAGGGAATGCAATACCGTTAAAAATTTTCGATACCGGTATTTCGGTATTTTCGCTTTTAGAACCGGTAATACTGGTAAAATACCCGTATTAGTATTATTTTAAAAAATGTAAGCAAAATTAAAATTTACTTACTATAGGTTATGTTATTATTTAGAGGTAGTACAAATTATGTCAAACACAACTAAACAACAAAACATTTATTTTTAAGAATAATTTAACAAAATTAAATCCAACTTTTTTAATATATATTACATTAATTCGTACAAGTGATTATTATTGTTGATGCAAATTGAAATATGATTTCAAAAAACATATATGATCCAACGTACGTCGTTTAACCTCGATCTTATTTTTGTGGTTATATGTTGAGCAGCCGAAAAGGCTCCTTCTGACTCCACACTTGTTGGTGCTATTGTTAACAAGTATTCATAAGCAAGCTTTAGATGCACTCCCCTAATTCCATGCTCTTCAAAAAATTGTAATTCTTTTTTAAGTTTATGTTCTATTTCTAATCTTTTGTTTTGTTTCTTTGGGTTTGGAACATTCGTCTTTGTTAATCACATTCTCTAATTTGTTTATTAATGAAACAGTTGCAGTATTAATAGCGGAGAGAGATGTAACTGGTGTTCGTCTTTGCATTATTCTATATTTCAGAGCATTTATCAATTCAATACTTATTTTACTTTTTTGTGCAACAAGCGTGTCAATCATAAATTTAAACGTCGCGTCTGCAACAAGAAGATTAGAATCTCTTCTGCATAGTGATTCGACTGCTAATTTAATTGGTGACAATGCATCAATGATTTCAGAAATTAATAGAAACTCCTCTTCGGAAAAGACTATGTTTGATTTTAAATCAATTAATGTTTTTTATTCAATTACAATACCGTAATTGGTAAAACCTTTCCAACATAATAAGTAAACTATGCCATCGTTATGACATCCAATTGCAAATTCAATTCGTTTCCAAATTGTAGTTTTACATATTTTTGTAAATATTGATCATTTTTTGTTGGAGATCTTCTGCAAATGTTAATGACACTTCTAATTTTTGTTATCAGCGGAGATAAATTAGCATTATTCAAATTTATTTCAGTGTCAACAGATCCAAACACCATCATCTGTAATCTTTTTATCTTCTTCATTGTCAGTTTCTATGTCATTGTCATCATCTACATCACTATCACAATCGCTAGATTGGGATTCAATTTGTTCAATTTCAGCATCAACAGTCACTAAACTGGAGTTGCTTTTGTAAAGGACATCTCTAACAGCTAGGTGGATGCCATGTGCAAAACATTTGTTCCACCTGATGTTCCACTTCAATCAAATGTCCGAGTTTTATTATAACTGACGCACCATCTGTCGATATACAGACAATGTCATTTGTTAAGTTGAGATCAAATTCTTGTAATTTTATTTTCAAAATCTCCAAACATTTTTCCGTTGGCACTTTTCCATGTAAACGGGCCAATCCAATGTTCCGTATATATCCTCCAGTAAAATGTACGTTTATGTTTAAATACTTCCGATTGCGAACCGAAGTCCATTCGTCGAATGTTAAGCTAAATTGGTTGCCTTTCGATTTTAAATCAGACATTTCTTTAATAACTTCTATTCTTATCTTCTTGCTATATTCAGTGATCATAAATTTTATTGTTGCAGCTAATTTTGGTAGATCATTATATCCTCTTGCATGTAGCCCTTTTCTTATATCCTCCAAATTCTAAATGGTAGTCCATCACGCGCAACCATACGAGCCAGGATTTCACATAACTGTTCCTTCTTTTGATTTTGAAAATAATAATTTAATGCTTTTGGTAGCTTTTGACTAGAACAAGACGCATCAGTTTCATTATCTGCTGCTACGTCGCTTTTAGTTTTTAAATTTATGTTATGTCGAGGAAATTTATTTATCTGCAGCATATTTAAGTGCTGACGTTTATGTGTATGATATTTAATGGATATTGTATATATTTTGTTTTATATATATTTGTATATTATATATATTATATATTGTATATATTTTGTATATATATTGTATATATTTACAATCAAAATTAACACTAATATCGTTCACCAGTGCATGTAGATATTTTTGAGAACAAAACGTAATTGCAAAATGTTGCTAATCGAGCAATAGTAATTAGTTGTTCAATTTACAAGACAAATATTTATTTAATCTTATTTAGGATACACATATTTCATGGTTCTCAAACTCTAGGACTACCAAATTTACTTACATCTATTAATTATTGCACAAGCACAAAACTAACAACTTTCACTCTCAATTTGTGTCTACGTACTGAAAAAACACTCGGCACCGAACTAACAGCCTTTACCTACAGTAGATGGGATCTCATTTGATTCTAAGTAAATGGGGGATTCTCCGAATCAAGCTTCCGTGTAGCGTGTATCAACTAGCGCTAATGTTCCAATACCGAAAATACCGGTATTTTTAAGGTGAATACCGGTATTAATAAGGACGAAAATTTGGACGGTATCCCGGTTTTCGGTATACCGGTATTGCATTCCCTAATTAAAACTAGTGTTTAAAATTATCCTTATAAAAATTGTTAAATATAGTAGTCGTCTGATAACTCGCGGATGACTCGGAAAATCTACAAGATAGGAAAACAATGTATGAAATTGATCTTATGGTACAATATGATAAGAGTTTAATTAATGCATAGTTAATCCATTGATTCAGGATTATGATCATGGAATCCAACCAGCCACAGCTTCAAGATATCCAGCAAGTTTAAAAGTTGTGATTAAACATATCCACAAAGTGAAGGAAACAGGAGGGAACTGGTGATAAATGCATCTATAACAAGAAAGATAGAAGTAGATGTTATAAAAACAATCTCGAAACATGCTTAATTCATATAGGAGAATCGTCCGTTCAATGTGTTGGTCATATTTCGAAAATCTCTAGAAGTGTTATAATTATATATTTGCAAAACCTCGTCATTCTTACTAGTACTTTCTTAAGTAATAAGATAATATTTTAGTTGCATTTTGGTTTTTCCTGTTGATTTAAAAGATTCTTTAGATATTTTTCGGCACTCAACAGCGAGTTCCCTATCCTTGGCTGTTTCTTTGCAATTTGATACATAGACTCCTTTGTCGCCTCATGCCAATTACTGTTGTAATCATAACAGGGCAGATAAATCTTTAACACCATTACCTCTATACCGTGTGAATATGACAGATGAGATAATTAATAAAGAAGGTTTAATTACATTAATAAAGAATTAATTATATGTAGTTGCGAGTCTTGATCTGGCACAGGAAAAGGGATTCAGAAATTAAAAAAAGGACGTCCAAAATGGTTTAAAATTAGAAAAATTAAGAAATATGTGGTACGCGTTAAGAAATATGCCAGTATGGGTATTGCAATACTAGGATGTCAACAAAGTCTTCTTTTTGTTATACGAAAAAGAAAATAAAAAAAAGAAATGATAAAAAAAATGAATAAAATAATGATAATAAAATCAAAAAATACAGTTTGGCATTGCTGCTTCAAATATATCACTTACATCCCAAATTCTATTACACCGCTTGATAGCCAAACGATAAACCAATGCGATAGACTGGGTAACAAAGATACCAACGAGTTACTTGAACTGAATAAGGAATACCAGCCCAAGAATGGCTGGCAAAGTTCGCGCAGACTGGTCTGAGTGGAAAAAATCAATTAAGTTTCAAAGTATTTTTGGACTACTAGTGTTAAATCACTTAATATTTATTGGTATAGTTTGGTAATGCATACTACAGTATTGATATTAATGATTTTTTAATTTACTTTTATTACAGAGAAGTATCTGCTCAAAAAAAGTGATCATTTTTTTGGGTGATACATTTCTAGATAAATAATATTTCAAAATATATATTATAAAAAAAGGTTTTGCGTTTTAATTTTTTGGGATCAGAGAAAAATATCTAATCAAGTCATTTGTTATAAAGAATAGGCTTACATAAAAGTACAGCATTTTTCTTTAAAAATATCTGATGTGGAAAACACATGACTTCCTTGTACGCCTATTAAACTATAAATCGGTGGCTCAAAAAGTGATCCTGAATTTGGTTACATGTTTCCGAAGATTGCAGTATCTCAAAAACGAAACTCGGCGTCGCGACACCCATTTATTGACACACACACAAATGGGAAGGAAACCAGTATTTTACACTCAATTTTAACTCTTAAAAGAAGTAATAAAATTGTTTAATTAGATTGGAAACCAAATTGCGTTTGTAACCTTTATTACCGAAACATATGATTTATGTATTTAATTTACATATAATTTTGGATGTAATCTTATTATGACCTTCAAGTAAAGTACCCTTTTCGGCTCACCAATTTTAACCAGAATATATTAAATACATTCATGTAGATATAAAAGTCCTATTTACCAAATTTGAGATGTTTTACATTATATTTCAATATAATTTTTGATGAGTCTAATATGACCTTCAAGTAAAGTACCGCTTCCGGTTTTTCAATTTAAATCAAAATCTAGTATGTTATTTAAATCAATATATAAGTTATAAATACTAAATTTGAGAAGTTTTGTATAGTATTTTAATAATTTTTGATAAAAATCAATTATGACCTTCAAGTAAAGTACCACTTCCGGTGACCAAGCAGTGACCAAAAAGGAAGGTTCAAAACTAGATTTTACAACAATCCCAATATGAAATTTCAACTTTCTACGACTAACGGTTTTTTAGTTATGCGAAATACGAACGAACGTACGTACGTACGAACGTACAGACGTCACGACGAAATTAGTCAAAATGGATTCAGGGATGGTCAAAATGGATATTTCCGTTGAAATCTGAAAACCGAAAATTTTCGCGAATACAATACTTCCTTTACTTCGTACAAGGAAGTAAAAACAATATTTTCACATTATTCTATTGTAGAACTTGGGCTGTTATGCCTTTAATATGAGCACTATTATTGAAATGTTAAACATTTTCAGAATTTAAGTGAAATTTATAAATATAAAGTAACAGTTGAGAAAATTCAATTTCGCGCTGGAATGAGCGCTGGTCTAACTCAGATAAATTACCCACTTTTCACGGATTCATTCCAACAATAACCAACGACTTGCAATAAACCAATCAAATCCACAAATTACAAACTTACACAGATGTTGACCAGACATGGATAGACCAAATTATACCTTAAAAGATTGAATATAGTTAGTGACTATACTTGTTCTCCAGACAGGCAAGATCAAACCTTTAAACCAGAAGTGACGAAACTTAAACAGATGTGCCAAAAGCGACGCATTGGATGATTACAAGAAGCGCGTTGCATCTATGAGCCAATCCGTATTTTACATCATAGGGTTTGAGGATAGGGTTAAATCTATACTTTGGATTTCATAACTATGGACGCTAGATGCAACCGAATGACGTCACATGAAAGAGTGCACACAAATTTACATATAATAATTAAATCATTTAAAAAAATTAATTATGTCCATAAACATACTTATGTTGTTTGGCGCTTATAAGCTCGCCTGTAAAATAATTGGCGCACGAAAAGCAGAGGATGTGTCGGGACCGAGTGGTCTGGCTCCGTTGGATCGAGGCCCCTCAACGTGAGATATGGCAGAAAGAGGATTCAGGGATAATCAAAATGGATATTTCCGTTGAAATCCGAAAATTTTAGCAGTTACAATACTTCCTTTACTGCGTAAAATAAAGTAATAATAGTAAATCAAGAAAAAAATTTAATGAAATTGTTATATACGATATGTTACATCTAACCCCTAAAAACGAACATTTACACTTCTACTTGTAACTTTCTATGAGATAGGACCCTGGACTAACAATAGTTCAAGGAGCTCTGCATTTAACGACACTCAATAATCGTTTGATTGCTAGATTTGAAGAAATACCCTATGAAAGGCCTCCTACCGGGGAAAACAAGTTCAAACAAGATATTTCTTGTAGCACTGTGTTGGTAAGCTTATTATTGGGCATTTATTATAGAAGTTTATTGCTGATGATCCATGGTGTGGGATTTCAAATGCCAAAGTGAACCCTTTGACAGGAAAATCAGAATTATACAAACCTTTTGTGCTGCTTGAAAGGGATATTCTTTTGGTAATATTCAATTAGGTATTACCTTTGGTTTAACAATCAGATTGCATACTAATTGACATTACTGATTTCTTATTAAAAAAATAATATAATCATAATAGGGTCATTGTAAATTATGGTTAGTAAATTTAGTATGGCGTTAGTCAAAATGTTTCAGAACTGATCTAAGCGACTGTATCAGATACTTAAGAATCCTAACATTATAGTATCTAAATCATTTCACCGCGGAGTTCAGAATTAGACTGTTCATATGTGTAACTTAGTTCCATGTTTCATTTTATCATCATGCTGTTAAATAGTAGGATAGCTCGTTGTTCTTTTGTAACCGCTAATCGCGAAAACTATAGAACCGATCTTTACCAAATTTTAACTGCATCATCTTCATGGTCCTCGGAATATTAAGCAATACTAAAATTTAGCAAATTTTCATTAAAATACTATTGAAAAGAAATAAATAAACTATTAAGAGAAAAAGTTTTCAACTTGCGTAAGTGTCGTAGCCAAAACAACTTACATACGTGGAAGCAAGTTGACGACAAAAAAATTTTAATAAGTGTAAAATTATTGGTAGACCAAATAATTGGATGAAAAAGGTTTTTTTGCGAATAAAATTGGAAGGTAAGGAAAAAAAGTTGCGTGAAAACGTGAAACATTATTACCGTTTTTAAAAATATATGGTCGCTAATTAAAATATAAAATTTGTAGCAATAATCGCCAGGTTAAAGATAAAAATAGCTTAGAGTGGATCTTCGTAAGGAATGTTTCTCCCTTGCAGGGGTTTACAGAAATGGAAATCCTGACGATCAAATCAGTTTTATACCAATGGGAGATCTAACTCGAAATATAGCTTATGAAGAAGTCTTATAAACTTATATTTTTCTTATTTAATATATGCATCATTGATGAAGGTCAATCATAGCAAGCATATGAATTAAATTTGTAAAATCCACGTTTTTCTCATAGATATTGTATGTCCCTGTGCGGGAAAACCAAGAGATGTGTTTGGATATAAACAAATGGAATCAACAAAACCATTGTAGATCCAAGAACATTGCAATGAAAATAAAATTAAATAAAGCAGTAATTACTATCTATGATCAAAACACAAAAATAATAGTGTTTATGTCAATATCTAATTTCAACTACATATAATAATTACTCAAATCTAGCATTTGTGAAGCATTGCGGGGCCAGCAAGTATTTATTTAGTGTATCAGAACATAGATGAAAAAAGAAGTACAATAGAGATTCAGCACCAAAAATAACCTTTGTCATAATATCTAAAGTCTAAAAAAAAAAGTTTCATTACTTGTTTTATTTTTTGCCGCTGTTATCCATGAATAATTGAACAAAAATGTTAGAAATAAATTTCTAGTATTCAGCCCGGTAACCTGTTGTTATGTTGGTACGCCTGAGGATCGGAGTAGTGTTAATACCTGATCGGTTCTCCCACCACAACTGACAGCTGACATGTAGTTCCCGCCACCGCTTCATTACCGAGCGGTAAGTAAAATAATTAGCAAGAGAGGAAAAAATCTTCGTTTCCTTGATAGTCACTCTAGTGTTTGTTTTAATCAGCTCGATCCCTGTCTAATGATGTCAGAACACAAACTTACCCTTCGCCATTGCATAAAATGCCCCAACTTATTCCCCCGATTCCCTCACTCCGTCTCACTTACAAACTCCCCCTCTATCTACAGCGAGATGGCTTCCTTTATTTTAGTTTAACTTGTCCGACACTCTCTCTTTATTGCACCATTTGTGTTTCTCTTCCGGCAAAATTCCTTTTCAGGAAGTGTAGTCCAAAGCTTCTTCTGCATCTAATCAAAGGAACGTGCTGAAGTTCCAGTCAGTTTATATTAAGGCTTGGAATATATCCTTTCTTGTAGGTGCTTGTCGTGAAATTGATGATGAGGCGTTCGAGTAATTGATATTACACAATTAAAACCATATATCGAGTTTCAAAAGTGTGCCATTAAATCAACCTGCTTGAGGTTAAATATAACCTTTAGGAATACAGAAGATTTATTGCCATATCCTATAATAAATGGTAATAGGTATACTAGTTAAAACTGCATTGTAAAAATTCAACTGAAAAGTATTGTTGATAATTATAATTCAGTTATTTTCATTTTTTTTAAAAGTACTCTGATGGACAAAATTAACGCAGTACTTTGTTTGTTTAGTTTTAAATTTTAAAAATCATCAATTGAAGTTACCATAGTAAAAATGTAGACCGATTTATTTGTTATTCACTCATTGTATGTACTATCGGGATTTCTTTCATCTAATCTTTCTCATTCTCGGTATTACTCTTGGCACTCGGTATTATTATTTCAACTCGCTCGAATATTTTTTTTTATGGTGGTTGAGATAATCCTCTTAATCACTATCAGTTCCTTAGTCCCCCCATTCCATATTATGTTTCATTGATAAATTAATATTATAACCAGCCAATGCCACTAGTCTTATGCTCCACGATGAGCACTCCACACGATGGCCTTCCTGCACTCTGTCTCAGGCATTCTCCATTCCATCATCTAACAAAAATACTTTTCAGTTTCACCTCCAAGTCTTCCTATCAGCCATAGGTCTTTCCGATTCTTCCTGTTTCCCTTTCTAACTTGGGTATTCAGTACTTCTTCAACCTATGCACGTGTCCCAAACAACTTACTGATGCTTTCTTATTACTGGGTGCAATATGAAACGTCAAGTATAACTCCTTGAACTACTGGTTTTTTATCATCGTCTAGAGATTTATTTTTTTATACTGGTCTATATTTAAGGCGACCAACTTTTAGAAGTCACAATACGCTTTAAGAATGTCTCATATTCCATTGTTCTAATTTCTGTCGAATAATGTTTGAATCAGGGTGCGCTCTTGCAAAAAGTGTTTTACTATTTTAGATATATTATCACACTTCAGCCAGATAAGCCCTTCGAGAAACCTGGAAAGGTATATCCGTTTGTAAATAGGCTAAGTCCAATCTGAAGCGGGGATAATATAATTTCTATCGTCTTTTCTCGATTAATTATTTTAATGCTATTTAAATACTATAATAATGAGTAAAAAAAAAAAAAAAGATCGTTTCAAGGGTTAAAATGAAGTTTATTTTTTCTTACATAAAATTTCTTCTTACTTTCGAAATACAGTTCTTTGGCTAGTTGAATATGGTATAGGTCATTATGCCTTATGCATTCTGCAGCGGTTCAATTCACTGCCGGTACCACTCTTTGGGTTTCGACTGGAAAAAGTCTTCTACTCCAATTTTTACCTCCTCCAATGTTTGAAATGTTTTCCCCTTAAGAAAGTGAGCCATTGCTCGTAAAAGATAAAAGTCCGAAGGAGCAAGATAAAGGCTATAGGATGGATGTGGTAGAAGTTCGATGGCATCCATTTCAGCAAGTTTTTGGCAGAACATGTCCAGACGACGCTCCGTTTGCTGCAAAGTGAGCTCATTTGGAACTTCTCAACATGCTCTCTTCTCTTTACCTAATCGGTGTAAGTGACGATTCACACTTGACTGTGGCAAAACAAGTTCGGAGGATAGCTGCCGAATACTTTTTGTGGAATCTTCTTGAATTGCGTGTCGAAGAGCCTAACTGTCCAGAACAGATGGTCTGAGCCCGGCTGCCTTTCCAAGCTTGTATTGCCACTTTCAAATATGATGAAACACCACCTCGCAGTCCGCTCATTAAGTTTAAGTTCCTCTTCAACTCCCCCTTTCACGTGGCCTCAGCTGCTGAATATTTCCTTTTCCTGTAATGTCACAGAATCACTTGAATATCATCCCTCAACATCACTTTTATTGATTGGATGCAAAACAACTATTGAGTCTCACAGAGAGACATTCTGCTTACTAAATGATTCAGTATAGTATTAGGATTAAAAAAGTTACCTATAACAACAACAGTAGAATTAACAGAGATGCAAGAAAACAATAAAGTTCATTTAAACTCTTGAAACGGTCATTTTTTTTTTTTTTTTTACTCACCCAAATATTTAGTTAAGGAGATTAAAATTGAACTTAAATATCATTTTGAAATATACAAAAAAAAAAAATAATATGTCTTTTACACTATAACAATATTATAATTTGTATTATATTAGGCACGATTTTAATAAAATATAATTCCTATACTAAATAAATACTGAAAGGACTTGAAAACAAAACTGGCCTAAGTACTAAGACTCCGATTCTCTGGTAGACCGCACTCAACGACCTCGGTCTGTGGTTAAAGTCCCTCCTATATTTCAAGCTCACTCTTATGGTCTCTTCTAGAGTTCAAAGTGAAATATTTGGGAAAACTAATTGAATTTCATGGTCGAATTGTAAAACCATACTCATATTTTTCGTCACATTTTTTATCTTGCGTTTTTTATTTTTTTATTCACCTCTGCACCAAAGCATCGTTGGTGTCAAGGGATAATTTATTTTTGTTGTTGTCCGAGTACTCATCAAGAATTAAAACAGAGTGAAATTAAAACAGCGTGAAGGCTTATTCTTCCATACCTGGTAGTATTTCTCATAATGTTGTCGATAATCCTATTTTTTCAAACTTAAAAGTCCCTTGACTTTGTATTTTTTCAATTGATATTTTCTTATTACTTCCTTGTACGAAGTAAAGGAAGTATTGTAATCGCGAAAATTTTCGGTTTTCAGATTTCAACGGAAATATCCATTTTGACAATCCCTGAATCCATTTTAACTAGTTTCGTCGTGACGTCTGTACATACGTTCGTACGTACTTGCGTATCTCGCATAACTCAAAAAGGGTTAGCCATAGAAATTTAAAATTTCTTATTTAAAATTGTTGAAAAATCTAGTTGTGAACCTCCCTTTTTGGTCACTACATGATTACCGGAAGTGGTACTTTACTTGAAGGTCATTATTGATTTTCATCAAAAATTATATTAAAATATAATGCACAACTTCTCAAATTAGGTATATAAGACTTACACATTAATATAAATAATATATTAAATGTTGGTTAATGTTGGAAGATCGAAAGTGGTACTTTACTTGAAGATCATATTAGACTTTCATCAAAAATTATATTAAAATATAATGTAAAATATCTCAAATTTGGTAAATAGGACTTTTATATCGATATGTACGTATTTACTAGATTTTGGTAAAAATTGGTGAGCCGAAAAGGGTACTTTACTTGAAGGTCATAATAAACACATCAAAAATTATATTTAAATTAGATAAAGAAATCATATGTTTCGGTAATAAAGGTTACTTAATTAATTTAGTTCCCAATCCAATAAAACATTTTTATTACTTGTTTCAAGTGTTAAAATTAATTGTAAAATACTGGTTTTCCTCTCTATTCGTGAGATGAACAAGTCTGCAACAATAGAATAAGATATAAGTTAAGTGGGTTTTTTCTGCTTAAAATGTGGAAACTGTCGATCGCTTTATCTAGTGATATTGACAGTTTTTATGTTGTCACGGAACACGAAGAAATCTGTGTTACCATGAGACCTCCAGAAACAAGAGTATGTGTGTTTGTGTGTGTGTCAATAGATGGACGTCGCGCCGCCAAGTTTCGTTTTTGAGATTCTGCAATCTTTGGAAACTAGTAGCCAAATTCAGGATCACTTTTTGAGCCACAGATTTAAGTTTAATAGACGTTCAAGTAAGTCATGTGTTGCCCACATCAGATATTTTTTAAATAGTTTTCCTCTATTTCTCCCCTTAAGGGGAGCATTTCGAAAAAATTAACATATATAAACCTTCCGAAAGAAATTCTCTAATTGATAGTGAAAACAGCATTCAACCGACTACTTTTTGAGTTTTGTGAGCACAAACATACGCAGGATGAATTTTTATACATATAACTAATATTTTTTTTTAGCCTATATATTTAAATTCTTAGATATATTTTATAATATCCATGTGCTGTAATCATAATTATCTTGGAATAGGTCTGACCTCTCTTTACAAATTGAAAACTCATTTCTTAGATAAGTTAAACATCTCAAAATTTGCTATAAATACAACCTATAATTGCCTGCTGAACAAAAATGAAATACCATTATCAAAAAAGCATAAGTTTTACCGTACGATCAATAATTTGATAACCAGGCATGGAGATAGCTTCTCCCGCAGGGACTAGTCAAAGTGCCAGACTAGTGGGGAATAACGCTCCCCCGGGCTCCTGAGTTCAGTACACGGCACTCTCACATAACAGAACAGCACACTTTACACTTACTCATACACAAGGTCATATACAGTACACACCTCAGGACCACCTTCCCTGGGAAGACCCATGGTTGGGTGGGTATAACCAAACCACCAGTTGTCCCGAGGATACGGGGCCTCTAGCACTGGGCCAATCACCCGTCTGGAGTATAGCAGATTCAGAGAAACCAACCTAGCCTCGGATGTGGACAGTCTTCACGGAATCGACTCGGCGCGCTTAAGGATATACGAATGGGAACGTGGAACATAAAAACTTTAACTGGGAAGGAGGTCGAGTTGGTGGAAGAAATGAGGACCTACAAAGTAGAAATTCTCGGCATAAGTGAAGTGAAGAAGAAGGGCAGTGGAGAAATGAAATTGGCTAATAATTACTCCCTAATTTATGCTGGAGTACCTAGAGGGGTTTTTGCCAAAGAAGGGGTGGGCCTAGTAATGTCGCCAAATATGTATGAGCATTTAGAGAACTGGGAACCAATATCTCCAAGAATGATTGTAGCAGATTTTAAGATGACCATAGGTAAGATCTCCATAATCCAGGTGTATGCACCAACGGAAGATGCTAGTGTTGCAGACAAGGAGGCATTCTACTCGGATTTGCAAAAAATAGTGGATAAAGCTAAAGGAAAAGGAAGGTCAGTAATCCTGAGTGGGGACTTCAATGCCAGAACAGGAAATGATGAAAGATCTGGATATGGAGTTCTAGGGCTACATGGAGGTGAGAATGTGAGGAATAGTAATGGACAGCGGTTAATAGACTTTTGTGTCCATAATGACTTCCTCATAGGAAATTCTTTCTATCCACACAAGAGGATCCACAAAATCACTTTCTCATGCATGGAACGAAATAGTGTAATTGACTATTTCATATACGATAGGAATGTAAGGCAGTATTTCGCTGATATAAAAGTAGTAAGAGGAGCGGAGATAGGCAGCGACCACCTTTTACTTGTGGCTGATACAAAGATCATCCCAGAGTATAAAAGGAAAATAAAAGCATTTGAAACCCTCAACGTAAGGGCCTTGGATGACCCAGAGAAAAGGGCCCTCTTTACAGAAAGCCTGGAAAATAAATTGAGAGAAACGTCATTCGATGGAGACGTGGAAAAGATATGGAAGGCACTCAAAACATGTATCCTGGAAACAGCAAATACAGTTTGTGGGAAGAAGAGAGTGTCCGGTAAGGGAAAGCGGACAGATTGGTGGACCAATGACCTCCAACGACTGGTTTCTCAGAAGAAGCTTGCCTGGAAAGCATACCTTAAAGATAGAACTGAAGGAAAGCTACACGTTTATCGAATAGCCAGGAATGAATGTAAGGTAGCCATACGCCAGGCCAAGAAAAAGTCATGGGAGGATTTTGGTAAAAGGCTGAGCGAGGACCATCGCGAATCTATAAGGACATTTTGGCGAAAAGTTAAAACGTTAAGAGGAAAGCAATGCAAGCCCATTAGAAATGTAAAAGGTAGCGATGGAATCGTACTTACAGATAAGGAAAAGATCCTTGGCAGATGGAAGCAATATTTCCAGGAGCAATTCTCCGAAAACCCAGAAACAGGCCATTACCATGAACGAGAGTCCAACATGCAGGAAAGCCTGGAGGTTATAGAGGAAGAAGAAATAGAAAATGCAATCCGTAAGCTAAAAAGAGGTAAAGCATCAGGAAGGGATGGAATTGCACCAGAGTATTTGAAATATGGTGGTCAAGAACTTCTTAAAGCACTTCAATCGCTGTTCCAAGAAGTGTATGACAGAAAGAAAATTCCCAGGGACTGGAAATATTGTATTATCCTCCCTATTTATAAAAAAGGATGCACAACAGACTGCAAAAATTATAGACCCATTAGTTTGCTTTCCGTAGTCTATAAACTTTACACTTCTATTCTAGAAAAGAGACTCCGGCGGATTGTAGAAGGGCAATTAGAAGCGGAACAGGCTGGTTTTCGTCCAGGCCGACAGACGCAAGATCATATCTTTGTTCTCAGAAATATTGCTGAAAAAGCTTGGGACAGAGATAAGAATCTATATCTTGCATTTCTTGATTTGAAGGCAGCGTTTGATGTGGTCCCAAGAAAAGAAATTTGGAATGCACTAATAGCCAAGGGTGTACCTGGAGCCTTGCTGGCAGCCATACAGTCAGCCTACCAAGGTGCCATGGCAGTGGTAAGAATAAATGGTATGGAATCGGAACCTTTTCCAATTGCGAGAGGAGTTAGACAGGGAGATAGCTTAAGTCCCCTTCTATTTATAAACGTAATGGACGAAATCCACAAAATCTGCAAGCGCCGAACTGCATGGACAACAATCGGGAAATGGAATATGAGAACTGTCCTCGTTCAAAGCCTTTTATACGCGGATGACATAGTCCTAATAGCCGACACCAAGACCAAACTACAACAAGCTCTGGTAGAATGGGAAGAAGAGTTGCTCAGGAAAGGGATGCAAATTAACACCTACAAGAGTAAAGTGCTGGTTATGGCGAGGGAAGAACAGGAAGATGTCCAACTCATCTGCAATGGCGAGACACTTGAGGTAGTGAAGGAATATACCTACTTAGGGACCGTAATTAGTAGCTCGGGTAAGATAGACGCCGAAATATCAAACAGAATAAGTAAGGCGAATCAAGTGTATTACCAGATTACTAATAGCATTATCGGCCACCGAGAAGTAGATAAGAAGACCAAAATGCATGTATATAAGTCTGTTTACCTACCTACACTCACCTATGGCGGAGGAAGCTGGACAACACTGGACAGACACTCTAGTCGCATAACGGCAGCGGAAATGAGGTTTCTTCGCAGATCTATTGGGAGAACTAGAAGGGACCGCATTAGGAATGAAAGCATTAGAGAGCAACTAGACGTTACAGAGCTTAAAACCACTCTAGAAAGACGGCAACTACAGTGGTTTGGTCATGTCTGTCGGATGAACGAGGACACAAATCCTCTAAAGGTATTAGAGGCTCGACCCACAGGAAAGAGACCACGCGGACGGCCCAGAATTACGTACCAAGAATATATCCAAAGAATTGGAAGTAAAAGAGGCAAATCGCTCAATGAGATGAAGCGGCTAAGCAGGGACCGAGAGGAGTGGTTACGCTGGATTGAGGCTCCTCGACGCTAGCTAATGGCATAAGAGGAAGACAAAGAAGAAGAAGAGATAGCTTAGTTTTGAAGAAGTTGAAAAACTGAATATATTTTTTTTGGTGACCTCTGTATTACGTACACACGAGCGTATCTCGCATAACTCAAAAACGGTCAATGTAATGAATGTAATATGATAAGAATAATGGTCAATGTAATGAATGGAACGTAAATCTACATCATCTCTTCATGGATTACAAACAAGCGTATGATAGCTTAGCAAGAAATGAAAGGCAGAGCTCTATGAAAACCTAAGGTTTTTAGGTTTCGCTACAAAACTTATAAGGCTGATAAGGATGACCTTACAAAACAGTATAGGGTTAGTACAAGCCCAGGGAGAAATGTCCAGAGACTTCGCTATTAAAAAAGGAATTAAACAGGAGGACCCATTATCTCCTGTGTTATTCAATATGATACTTGAAATGATCATGAGGGCAACCAAAGCAAAGGCCGAAGGATGTATCCATAAAAATATGACCCTATACCTCGCATATGCTGATGATGTTGTCATTATAGGAAGAAATAAAAATTCACTTTAGAGCCATTTTCGGAATGTGAAGTTGCTGCTAAAAAGGCAGGGCTCATAATAAATGAATATAAAACTAAGTACACGCTGTCATCTAAGAAAGGCTCAACCAGTTGACATCTTGTAGGGATAGGATGTAGCTTTGAGGGTGTTGAAAAATTCAGGTATCATGGTACAATTGTAACCGAATATAACAAAATGGAAGAAGAGATGAAGGCAAGAATTGAGAATAGAAACAAATGCTACTGGTCGCTCAGGAAAATCTTTCAAAATCGAGACACACCCAGAAACCTCAAAATAAGGGTATATAGGTGTACCTTCGTCCAGTTGTAATGTACGGTAGTGAGGCATGGGACCCTAACCAAACAGCAAGAGAGGCTACATAGTACATGGGAGAAAAAACTCCAAATAAGAATATAGGGCCCAATCAAAGAAGGAAATCGTTTCCGCATAAAGACTAACACAGAACTTAAGGACCTATAAGGGGAGCCAGATATAGTTTCTTGTATATATGATGGTTGGATTATATGCATCGTATGAATGAAAAAGGCTCCCAAAACAAATTATGGAAGGGCGTCCAAATGGAGAAAAAGTAAGACCTAAACTACGATGACTGGATGTTGTAGATGCCAATCTTAGATTTTTGTGCATACATGAAGAAGTGTCGCAGAAGGTCGGTCTGAATGGAGAAGAATTGTTGAGGAGGCCAAGGTCCTCCATGCGACCAAGAGTTAGTCAGTTTAGATAAACTATTTGTTATATTAGGGAATTATTTCAGAAACCTAATGAGTTTGAAATTATTTAACCGTTATTAACTTCAAAAAACACTTAATTTTTTTCAGTTTTAAAAAAATTAATAATTCTGTTTTGAAAACATATAATTTTCATTTAATCTTAATAACTAATCTGCGTTTCTTTATCAACACAACACTGGTAGATCCAAATAAGTGTGATAAATCAAGGGAATATTTATAAGACGAAGAAATTCCTTGATTGTTGAATTCTTGATGACTTTAATTACTACAGTACAAATTGCATTTTAAGAATTAATTTATTTTTTCACTTCCTTGGTAATCTTATGTAACAGTTGTGTCTTTAATAAGTGCCATCACCTGCCAAGCAACTATAGTGATTTATACAATCAAATTTATAATTATTAACATTTAATTTTTAACTTATCTTACACTGCTTCAATTTACATTCTGCATGTTTACACTCCCATATGCAAGGAGCTTTCTGTATGTTAACATGCACAGATCAATGGGATGAATGTACTTGTAAAATGGCGTAGAGTTTCTATATTGATAGACATCAAGTTCATTATCAACCCACCAATGCGTTTAAGTAGATATGCAAGTACATATCCGTCACTTAGGGTGAATGGGGTTATAAGATAGAGTATTTCCGTAGTCGAGTTATTTTTTTTAAATTAAACTGTTTTTCATTTTAACGTTTTTAATTCTCATGTATTGGAAATTCATATTTTATTTAATATTATCATTGGTATACATATTATATAACATGAAACATAAAAAAAAAAAAAGTCATGAAGACTCAAAAGATAATAAAATATTGTTTTCAGTATTTTTGAGCTCAAATTGTTTCAAAGCAAACTGTGTAATTGAGCCATCCCAAAAATCGTTAGAGCTGTTCGCTCTAAAAATTGTCACTTACCAACAAACGGATAGACCAACAAAGCACATTATCCTCCATTTGGTTTTGTCGTAGTTGGGTAAAAATACGATTAAACTTCTTGAGAAACTTCAAATAGGTAAAAAAACTCAAATACTAAAATATGGTCATGGAAGGGTAGATTTTACATTGTCATGGAAGGGATTACATTGAAGATATGTTAATATATAAATAATTTATACGAAAGCATCAAGCGACACCAGCTGCTTAATTTAAGCAGCTCCTGGAGACCTCGAAGCTGAAGAAAAAGCTAATAAGGACCCGAGAGCAAGGACTGGAGAAGAAGAGGGTGCCGAGTGGTCATTAATAACTGGAGGAATCTTATTGCACTCAGCTATTATTTATTCCTTCCAGGACTGACAGTCTTTGCTGACAAATGGTGTCTCAGATTAATACAAAGTCCACCGAAGAACTTGAAAATTAGCACTCCGCTCCTGTCAGACGTCACCTGAAATCTCTGGTCTCGGGATTAGGCTCTCAAAATTGAAAATACAAATTAAGCTGAAAACCGTTGAATTCTTCCTGAGCTAGTTCCGCCTCTCACTGTGCTTTAATATTGGATTACATAATAAGCTTTAATTAGTGGATTACAATGATGGTTCTTAATTCATCCCGAAGCGACCTACCTATGAGTGATTTTCGCATTTCCCGTCAATCGGTTAAGGTAGAATTCCGCTGGGACTTCCCACGGTTGTGGTCACACGCTTGCCAACCGTTACCGCTAACTGTAACTGTTTGTATATTTCGTAGAAGAAACTGCTTCCCGCAGCGGCCGACTACTCCCGCATAATCTATATCGTTATAACCTTTTCTATATATATAATCATATCATATTGTTAGAATATATGGTTCATATAAAATATATCGTTATAGCTATATACTATATCGTTAAAACCTTTAAAGCTATTTGTTATAACCTTGGTGAAAGGAATGCATACATGCAAATTTGCAACATAGATTTAATTCTTGCATTTTTATTAGAAGAGGAAGATGAAATTATTTTATGAACAAGACGTAATGCTAACAGCATACTCCAAACCCGTAGAAGTGGAGAGTTTTATGCTAAGTTAATGACTGGCTATTTACGGAATGATGAAGAGAGATTCAGAAACTTTTTTTTACTAAATACCCCTCAGTTTAATTTTTTGTTACTTCTCTGAGTCCTTGATTTGTTTTTACAACATTTTATTTTGCAAACATGCTTCTGGTAATTTAATAAAAGTAAGGAATTCAGAAAATTGGATTTGTCACATCCCTTAGTTATACCTGGTGGCGACGATATATTTATCAATCGTTTGCATTTCTGGAAAATAAGATAAAATCCTGGGAAGAAAAATAGTTTATAAACGATTCTGTACTTGAACAATTTATTAATTTTTTTCAAACAAATTTTTATAAAGAACAAACAAAGAAGTTTATATTTGTTAATTTTTATTATAAAATTTCATGAAACAAACAAATAAAGAAGTTTAGTTTCCTTGATTGTTGTTATATTATTATCATAAATATTCAGATCATGAATGAACTTTCAAGAAACAAACAAATAAAGAAGTTTATTTATTTTATTTGTATTCCTTTTTGTTATATTATACTAACCTGATATTCATTAAAAGTTCTAGAAGACATTTATCGTCATTCTTATTAAATCTCTTGTTTGACATTTTGTTAAACGAAAACAAGCGGGGGCCGTCGCGGCCGTGGCAGTATGACTCCGTATGGAGCGGCCAGGGGTATGACGTCATATATAGACTGCCAGCGAAATGTCTCCCTATCTATTTAGTCAAAACAGTAGTCAACTGCCAGCAATTTCTGTCAACTGCAACCGCTAGCAGAATAACCTAAAGTCAACATTTAGAATGCCGGATTGATACTAGCGAAACATTTATAATTTCACATTAAAATATTCGACATGGCAAAAACTGTCGGTCGTTTGGGTTCGAATGACTAAGTGCCTCATTTGATTTCACGCCAAAATAGTCTAACTATTGGTTAATTCTTACTGGTATAAAATATATTTAGCGGACTGTATTTTATCATAAAACAGAGAATAATTATATTAAATTTTAAATAATTCCTTGTCCCTTGCTTGTAAATAAGACTAATAACAATAACTAATTATGATTTTTTCCAACAAAGTTCCGAACAACAAGAAAACTTTAACAAAATGAATTGATTTAACCAAATCCTGTCGTTCAAAGTTTTCCTATCCATTCACGACTCGAAATTTTATTATCCATATCGGAATGGTATAAATAACAACAAGGACTTACGGATGCTCCCTCATGTTGGATTCTTGGTCAAATTGACTGCTGCTTAAACTTTTGGGAAATTAAAGTGCAGCTAATGTAACCCTTTAAACACGTCTTAATTATCTTAGAACTAGCCGAACAAGACCGAGTTATTAAAAGCTTCGAACAGAGCACTGTTAATGTCCCATTTAAATCCCATCCGAACCGAGAAGTTTGAAATTAATTTAAAATGCGTCATCTATCAATTACTTTTCGTTCAAATACCCAATACACAGTTACTAAATAGGACGTTTAATCTTAAAATTTAGAAAGTCCTTATTCGCAAACCCGCCATTAAATGCAGTGACGTTTAAATTTATAACTCCTTTTTCTCCAACACCCGTCATGAATTGACCTCGTTAAACTCTTTTATGTGATTTCTTATATTATATTTCATTTATCTATATTTAATATTTTCATTCTTAATACGTTTTACCTCTCCTTACAGTTTTCAAATACACTTTTTAATGTAGCTGTTTTAATTTTTTTTTTGCTCTCATTGGCATCCCACTGCTTCCCGCTTTCGCTCGTTACATATAATATTATTTATTATTTAAATTAAGAACAATACAAAGAATAAAATTCAATAAAAAAAAAAACAATACAAAGATAGGAGCTTCTCATTCGCATCAACCTTTCAATTACCTTCCATGACATCCGTATGATGGTATAGAAGGATCGATCTAATTAGGGATTGATAAATTATTTGCCACTTCTATAAATTTGTTTTATTGAAAACTAGTTTCGAATGTTATACATTCATCCTCAGTTCTAAAAAGACACAAAAAATTCAAAAATAAGCAATTCAAAATATAGTTTGGTATTATTATACATATTAAATTAGATTAATATAAATCAGTATTATAAAACATTTATGAATTATGAATTTAATTAAGACAAGAATTCAAATACATGTTGCTACTCACCAAGGTTTAAATGAATTATATCAAATAGAAAAGTTTGTGCTGGTTTCTTCTCGCATTGTATTAACAATGAACGAAAGGTAGGTGGGATGTTTTTAGGTAAACGGTTTAAGGGTCAGGATTTTTCCAGTAATGCCGGTGAGTAATTGTTTTTTCTGTTATAGATGGGAATCAATTTAAGATTGGACAGTTGGAGATATTTATTTGGTCAGTTAAGCAAAAATCTGGATTTGATTTGAAGGATTTTATTATTTCAAGTGCTTCATATATATTTAATTTGAGGCTGTTTTCAACGTGATGTATTAATTTAACTCCTGAGTCTTTGATGAATTTATGATTATTTTCATCTAAATGAATTGAAAAGTTGGAATTATCTGTCTTATTATTATATGCACGTATATGTTCCTTTAATCTCTGATTAAGCGATCTTCGAGTTTTTCCCGTGTATTTGGCTGCACAATCATTACTATTTAGTTCTTATACGAAAAAAAAGCGGAGTAATTAAAATGAGACTAACTCTGACCATATTATGTTACAAATTAAGACCATATGAGCCATTATGGTGTTTAAATTTAAATTTGCTTGACTTAAGAGGTTTCTCTAATCAGATGTTTCTTATCAACTTTACGGAAAAACATTCAGACTAGATTAGTGAGCTTCTGATGCTTCATTCCTTTTACATATCGGGCGTAACTTCTCTTAACTTAAGGGGATTCTCAACTAAATGATTACTAGTCACCATTTTTTTTTACAAAAAGCGAAAATGCGTCAGATCTATGGGACTTCATTCGATTAATATTCTTTTTAAATAAAATTCATATTATTTCTATGTGCAAATCAGGGATCAGCACGTAATCGAGTTGTATAACGATCCGAAACACAAGGCCACAAGAACCAAGGAATAGTTAATATCAAATGGAAGAAGATAGCTACATAACCCTCTTAAATCACAAGACATAGATATAATTGAAAATTTATGGCACAAATCTCACGTGAAAATCACATCTCCGGTGAGTACCATCTCAAACTAATTTTGGTTCAAGAATGGTAAAAAAAAATCCAAATAGATTTTATTAAAATTCTTAGCCACTCGATCATGTCTCGATCTCGGTGATGGACTCACAAAATGTTAAATTTAGTTTTAGTACAAAAAAGTTTTTTAAAAAATCTATTGCAATTTTTGTTTTTCATATTTATTGAATTAGGCTAAGAGGTTTTCAATACATTACTTCCTTTTGTTAACTAGTTTTATACAACTTGGTGTACCTATACGTTATGCAAGCACTGAGTATCTATTTTTAATTCCAATATGTATTTTCAATTATTAAGAAGCGGAATAGCTCAGTGAGTAATAATACTCTCCTATCTTCAAGGCCCGGGTTCGAATCTGGCTGTAGCAGATAATTATTTATTCTGTTGTATCTGCCTTGGATCGAACATGGGGTCGGGAACCAGCCTCAATAATTCTTAATTGGCAGAAAAACCTGGCAGTTGAGCGTGATTCTGGCCCAATCAGCTGCTTATATAACCATTGGTCCAGAAACAGTACGGTCCAGTCCTATCTACTGAACCGATGATCCTTCATGTGTATTTGATGGTACTAAATATCGATTGTACGCAATGAAAACTTCGTGAATCCATAAGTTTATGAATACCACGTCCCAATAAAATTTTTGTATTGTATTTTTCCCGGCAACAACTAACTGCAACGACATCAACATGAACCCAGAGACATGGCCCGGCGCGGCTGGTTGCCAGAGTCGATAAGTTGGACCCTTGGCCCAAACCATTAGTCATAGCAGAGATACTTAGACAATAAGTCACCCTTGCCGATCTTGCTATCAGATTGCCCCCCAACCAGACCGGGGGCACTGGCCCTCCGAACCCCAAATGAAATGAATTAAAGATGCTATCTGAGGTGATCGCCCGGAGGTGGCAGATGGTGTTTCCTCTGAATTTGTTCCTCTCTAGTTATCTCGTCAGTCAATGCCGATATGTCCCGACTATCTCCTCTTTTGTCACAAAACTTTTCTATTCAGTGAGGAATCACAAACCTCCTGACTCATCACTTGATGCATAGGGTTCATTCATTTTTATTATACTGTTCGTGCATTTATTTGATTAAATACTAGAGTGAAACGATACAAAAAAGTGGAATTTTACAAGAGAAGGGTTTGAAGTTTGCCTTTTTATGTTTATCCATCTCTGATGAAGTCAAAATTGTGTCGGACAATTCTAATTAACTTCTTGGATCATCAAATCAATCAAATTTTGGTGGTTTTTGGTTAAAAAAAAAAAAAAAACTAGGTGCAAACTTATTTACGGTTTATGGATAATAAAAAAAACCTTTCAAAAACAAAAAAAACTTATTTATGAAACAATAAATTTAATTTGAAAATAAAAATTGTGTGTAGTCCGCATACTAAACAACTTTCACTTACCAACCTACTTGAAATAAATTTTTTTATTTTCTATTTAGTTTCCATTCCAACTAAAAAAAGTAGAAATTATTCATAACAATAATTCCTTAAATTTATGAGTTTTTCGTCTCTTTCCGTTACTTTATGCGGTTTTATTTGATTGATATTAATATTTTTAAATCACTAACTTTCCAACGGTATATTATACATCTGCATTACTACTCATATTTCCTGAAATTTGTTTTCAGCGTGGAAAAATATTTTCCTTTTTTTCTCCGTTAGTAAATTATAGTTTCCTTCATAGTTTATAGTTATCCATTTTTAATACAAGTAACAAGGACAGGCGGTTAATTATTTCATATAAACAATATTAAAGATACTTCAGAGGAAGCCATTTTGAAAATTTGGCATTTAAGCCCTGTGACACTATTTTAATGAGGATAAGACCTAGCTGATATTTAAAAAATTAAATCGTACGTCGATATAACGAGTTTCATAAAAAGGATTAGAGCCTTTTTTGAGAAAATTATGAAAATGAGTAAAATTTATGGTATATATTGTACCTCTGGTAAGTCGATTTTGGAGAATAAATGTCTACAAAATCTTAAATACACAAATTAATTTTGTATAACTTTTTGTTTTTGCGCTAGTCTTGCCACATACAAACACAGAGATCATATTGCGATACTTAGTTATTTGGACTCAGGGAACCTTAAAATATTTATTTCCATTGAAAACACGAATTCGAAATTTTTCACGGTCGCGATATTTTATTTTACCGTCCACTTCTTGTAAAGGTAAATGTAATAATCAACTAAAGATATGTTATTAAATGTTTTAAAGTACAAAATAATTCCTCTCTAAACGTGATACTGGGTAGACAAACATGAAAGTTAAGTCTTATTCGAACCGTTACTTCAAAATAGTAATTAACGAGTCTGAGAAACAATAATGCACAAATATTAATACTTATTAATGTTTATGAAACTTTAAAAAAACAAATCAAATTACAGAACATGTTCAGCCTTTTATATAATTTTTTCCCCCAATATTTTGTCTGATTCCAGTAGCTTTGGTAGAGGAAGAAGACTAGATGTGCATAAGAATATTATTATTAAAACATTAAAAATAATTTAATGGCAAACAGGTCAGATTCACCTTACGACGTAGATCCTCGCAAATCCATTTTAACTCCATGCCACTACCCTCTGCAGACACAATCCGGTATTTTGCCTTCCTACTTGACAAAAGACTAACATTAGACCCACGTGCAAGACATAAAAGGCAAGAACTTAATCGCCGATTTGGGCAGTTACACAGACTACTGAACAGAACGTTTCATCTTTCAATTGACAACAAACTATTAATCTACTAAACCATTCACCTAATTGGATCTACGGACTTGAACTGTGGGGGACAGCTAAATTTTCGAACATCAAACTTATACAATCCTTTCAGTCTAAAGTCCTCCGAACAATACTAAATGCCCCATATTTTGTTACAAACAAGACATTACACCATGACCTTAATATCCCATTTACTCTTGACCTTATTCCGTACAAATTCTCCATATTTCATCAGAATCATACTGGTCATCTTAACCCCTTAGCACTAGTGCAGAATTTCGCTCTTCTCTTGACTAACCTAATAAAATTATTTAATTTTCTTTTGTATAGCTTGTAATAGTTACAGATATTGTACCAGGATCTTGTATTATTTTAAAGATAAATTATATGAAATGAAGCAGAGCTGTTTGCAGCAAACCCTGCAGTAAGGTCTCGATGGCAAGCTTCCAGCGGGACCTGGCCATCCCAGCAATAGATCTACGGATAAAAAATGAATTGCACAATATGTAAGGGTTCCTGTTCTAGTTCTCCAAAATAAATAACCATCCATCATCTTCGGACTAAGCATGTGAAAGGCAGCGGGCCAAATTACATGCCTGCTGTAATATCGCTCAATAGATTCTTAAAGAAGCATACAGCTTAGAAAACAGAAATAATAATTACTATGTACGGCTGAGAACTAAAAATTTCTTGTAATATTACTTTCCTTCCCATTGGCAAAATAATCGGATCGTTTCTTTTTTAAGTGGAATCATTATTTTTCTTAAATTTAAATTTAAATGCTGATTCACAGAAAAAAACAATGAACCTTTCAAACGTTAACGTTCCGGACTTACTAGTCCATTCGGGGCTCTGCCTAAGCTCGTCTTGTCCAATCATGGATTATTGTAATAAACAAATTAAAAACCATAATAATCATTATATCAATTGTTTATTTTCAATTGACCTTATTTAAAAATGTTCAAACTATTTCCTAATTATATTATTGTATTCAATACCATGGCCACTTTTCCTTTCCATTTTTAAAATTTCCTGATATATATATATATTATAGCTTTAGAGCAAAATTATCCTATCTCCAAATTTTCCTTCTTGGTTTATTTTGATTTTGCTTTGACTTAAAATAGCTCATATTATATATTATATATATAATATGATATATATTATAGCTTTAGAGCAAAATTATCCTATCTCCAAATTTTCCTTCTTGGTTTATTTTGATTTTGCTTTGACTTAAAATAGCTCAGACTAATGGGAATTTGATGCAGAAGGAGCCTAGTTCTATCTATAATAATTAACCCTAAACTTGGTTCTATACCACTAATGACGCATTTCTTTTGTTCACTTATTCTCGTGTTTTGAGTTCTAAGTTCTATTAATCAAACTTTTTTGCCGAGTTTATGGGTGTATATATTTTTGTAAAAAAATACTAAATATAAAACTTTTGAGAAGAATATGTTATTTTTAAAAAAGTTCAAAAAATATTCTGCCAAGTTTAGGGCTGAGTCAAAAAGTAAAAAAAATGATTTATGTATTCATATCGTGAAACAATAAATCAAAAAGTAAAATAAAAAAACTCTCCTAAAATATTTAGTTTTCGGAGTTAATCTACTTCTGCTCAAAGACGGCGATATGGCGTAGCTAACTTGCACGAAGGTTGTTAAATTTATGAAAATCCAAAATTGGAGGGAAATGAACCATTCAAATTTCTTTCTATTACTATCGGCCAGGCACCGTTTCTTTTTTTTTTGTTTTTGTCCGTTTTTTATAGCAAATAATTTAAAAAAATAAATTATGCAAACTCTAAAATTTAATCGCCTTATAATTCCTCCTTACTAATAATTAATAAAAATTGTTTAAAAATATGATGATATCAAAAGAGTAGTACGAAAAAATAACTTTATAACAATATATGAGACAGTATACGGCCTTCCACCAAATAATGATGGAACTGATAAGATTACAAAAGTCTAACTTATCAAATTTGAAATGTTTTACATTATATTTTAATATAATTTTTGATGAAAGTCTAATATGACCTTCAAGTAAAGTACCACTTCCGATCTGCCAATGTTAACCAAAATTTATTATATTATTTATATTAATATGTAAATCTTATATGACTAATTTAAGAAGTTTTGCAGTATATTTTAATTTACTTCTTGATGAAAATCAATAATGACTTTCAAGTAAAGTACCACTTCCAGTAATCAGCTTGTGACCAAAAAGGGAGGTTCACAACTAGATTTTTCAGCAATCGAAAATATAAAATTTTAACTTTCTACGGCTAACCGTTTATAGTTATGCGAGATACGCACGTACGTACGAACGTACACACAGACGTCACGACGAAACTAGTCAAAATGGATACAGGGATGGTCAAAATGGACATTTCTGTTGAAATCTAAAAACCGAAAATTTTCGCGATTACAATACTTTCTTTACTCGTGGAAGAAAGTAAAAAATATGGCAAAAATATATTCATTGTCTACTCACTGTATATTGTAACATTTTGTTGCGTAACATCTATAAAGCACGTCAAAGAAACGAAAAAAGTGTGCCATTGTTTAGTCACGTGGAAAACATATAAAAATAAACCCAATGTTACAATTGCCAATCTTTTTTTCATTTAGCAAAAAACTGTTACAGAAAACCAAAGTGTGTTAAATTTCCTGACGAGCGTGCTACTCAAAGGTCAGAAGCAAAAGTCAAATATGCTAGCTGTGATTGCATACCATGGAAAATCATCACAATCATTTCATTAAAAATTTATATAGAATAATTAAAACACGTACTGGATTTCCTTTTTCTAAAATTACTGTCATAGCAGAATTTATTTTTAGTTTTATATGAACAATCATAATACAAAGTGTACTATATTATGTTGGAATGCTAATTCCATATTAAATAAGCTTGACGAACTATCTCACTTTGTTGCAAAACATGACATTGGCATTTTAGGAATACGTGAGACCTGTCTCAAAGACAAGCATGAGTTAAAGACCCGGGGCTTCTCTGTTTATCATTCTGATAAAGGCAGAGGTGTCGCTTTATTAATTAGCAATAAAATTCCACATTTTTCAGTGCTATTACCCAATTTTAAATCACTAGTTGCTTTTGGAGCTTTGGTCACCATTAATAATGTTAAAATTTTAGTTAGCCAAACAAAATTTATTTTTCCGATTTTCAAAAATTACTTAATTTGAATAAATTCATTATTATTATTGGTGACATAAGCTCTAAACATATATGATGGAACTATCCTACAAATAATAGAAATGGTATTGAGCTATTGGATTTATCATTAAAATTAAACTTTCGTATTGTTGTCCCAGATGAGCCCTATTATTACCCAGGTCGCTCTCCGTTTTAGAGAACATATACAACCCCGCGGCCAAGTATTCTGAACCTTGCTCTCATTAAGTTTTTTCCAATTAATATCTTTGCTCATTTAGTCTGCCAGTTATCTTCTGTTCACAACCCCGTGATTTTTCATATGAATGTTGTATTACGAACTAAACCTAAAATCTCAGCATATAATTTGAAACATGCTGACTGAAAAAAATTCAGAAATATTTAAGATACTAATATATTAATTAATTCCACCCTATCTTCTGTTGAAGATATTGATAAATTAGTAGCTTATTTCCAAATTCATGTAATCGACGCAAAAGATAAGTCTATCCCATCTTCACTTCACATTACCACCAATTATTACTCGCTTGCTTGCATTAAAAAACACGGTTGTGATCTTTTCAAAAACAAAGATTTATGGATGAAAAAATTACTCAATAAACTAATTAAAATTGTTTCATTAGTTCTAAAATTATATAAAAATTCATTGTTGAACAAAAAACTTTCTGTGCTAAAACCGGACCATGGTTCGCTCTATTAAATAATCCGGAATGTAAAAAGCCAGTCCCTTCTCTTTTAAAAGTCGAAACTTTAACTCCAAACAGAGCTCCATTTACGGCGTTTGCATATTCTGATATAGCTAAAGCTAAATTATTTGCAGATACTTTTAGAAAAGTCTTTGAATTAGACTCAGAAACAGGTATTCTCTCTTTCACTCTTCAATTCTTAAAAATCTATAAATCATTTTTTTTAAATGAGCCCTTCTAAACATATTGATGCCCTCAGCATTAGGCCCAGTCCTGTTCAACATTTTTTTTTGACAATATCGCAAAATTAAAAATAAAATGCAATATTGCTTTATATGGCCATGATGCAGTCCTTAATGTTTTACTCTTACTGGGTTGACACCATCATCAAACAAATAATACAAATTGTACAAAATAAATGTATGACATTTATTGGATACCCAGAATCACCCAAATAATTCACAATGAATTTCTATATATTCAGAAAATCTAAGACTATGGTTCAAATCAGATGTCTTTGAATCCTGTAACAACAGTGCTTTTGAAAGTAGTCCTGAGATGTGTACTGTAAATGACCTTAATGTTGATGAGTGCTGAGATAAGTGTACTGTGTGGCGCCAGAGTACACCACCATCCACAGGTATAACCTTTTCAAAAATATAAATCAGGAAACAATTCCATTTTATAACTAGAAAAATTAAAATATACTTATCATATTTAACAGTGCCTTTAAGGTTAGACATGGGAAAGAATATATAATCTCCTCTATCATTCATAGAAATCTAAAAACAACTTTTTATTTACAAAATAACGTTTTCACTCTTATTAAACAGTTTTTGTACATAGTTGGTTGTTTCTGTGTTTTAGGCGCAAAACTATGAGGTCATTAGCACCCGATTATTACTGCAGGAAATAAGGAAGTTAAATAAAACAAAAACATATACACATATACATATACACACGTACACATGTGCATATATAATGGATACATACACACACACATATGCATACACTCACACACACATACACATAAATACATGCGAACAAAATTATTAGAAACTTGAAAATTATTATTGGTATCAACACGTGTTTATTTATTAATTATTTTATTATATTTGCTTCAATAAATTTACTTTAACGAGAAATGATATTACTTTGCCGGCTCTACTTCTATCGTTTCCTAAAGCTATTGAAATGTTTGATGGTATTTCAATTTCATTTAATTTATGCCTGTAGAATGGGCATTCATAGAAGATGTGGACTATTGTTGCAGTGTTGCCATTTTTGTGGTAAATCTTTAGTGATTAGGTGAACAGTGAACAGTGAGCAGTTTTTAGTGAACAATCCTTAGCCGAGTAAGGACCACTTTCTCTCTTGGTGTACATAGTCAACTTGCTTTTACAAGCATAACGTTGCCATACCGACACGCACACAACCCTACGGGTCCTACATCGTGCGTTATCTCAAAAAGTGTATTAATCACAAATAATCACATTTGAAGATTATTATTTACATATATCCTTTTACTTTAATTTTTTTCAAGTCCTATAAATTATTCTTAACGCTTTCTTTATTTCTTATAATTAACATTGCACATCGTTAAACTGCAGTATAACTCGGAAATAATAGGAAAGGTGATTTATTGCTGAAGAGCTAAAAAGAGAGAAAGTAAAATTAACAGTATTATCAATGTTGCTTTATAAGAGTTAGCTCCAGTCTATCAAGAAAATTGTTTACTGCCAGGAGACGATTCAGAACGGAGCAATGGCATTCGAGCTAAAGAGAAGAGTTCAATTAGATTAAAGAGATAGCACAGCTGTAACGGCAAAAAAATAATTTTATCCGAAATATTTTTCCGATATAATGCATCCCACTACTAAACCAAGGTTCAGTAGTCATGGGCGGCTACTTCACTAACACACCAATGCGCTTAAGTAGATATGCAAGCATATTTTTCAGTATTTTGAACTCGCAATCTTCAGATATCAAGAAATCATCAGATACCCGAGAAACGGACAGATAAAACGCATTTCGTACAAATTTTCTTTATTATTTTGAGCTCAAAATGTTTCAAAACATTCACGGAATCACATCCAGTAATTTGACCAATTAAACTTGAAAATCGGTTGAGCTATTTGGTCAAAAAATCGTTATGATTCTACTAAACAGATTATCTTCCTCGTGGCTTCGGCGTATTCGGGCAGTTAGAGATCCGAATTACAATAAAATAATATTTATCGAAAAAACATAGATTTATTGTTTAATGGTGCTAAAAAAGATAAGAAACTTTTTATTATTTCTTTTTTATTTTGATTTATTTATTTTAATTAAGGTTAATCGGAAAAAGTTCCTTTTAGAGGCAAGAGGGTAACAGATTTAATAAAAAAATAGTTATTGTCATCTAACTGTGCTGAGTTTTATTCGAAAATCAGTAAGTCACTTCCCATTTAATGCACTAACATTAGGACTGTCAGCCTCTTGCTGATCTTTGCACATGTGGCGTGTTATTTTCTCTCCTGATTTTGATAGTGTGCAGAGTTGACTGTTATTAAAATAATTGAGGACAATACATCAAATTTGGAACTATTTTCAATTTTGTTTATGGTTAGTTGATGCTCCATAGAATTAATATATGAATTAAGTATAAATGGTAACAACATTTTGAAATCATTAAAATTTAAGACCTTCAATTCGTACAAGAAAGTAAAAACATCCAATTTATTTTCAATCTACTTGGTTTTTATAAAAAATATATTCAGTTTTTCAACTTCTTCAAAACTATGATATCCCCAAACCTGGTTAGCGTAATATATTATTGATCGTATGGCAATACACATCCATTTTTTTTTTTATAATTGTATTTCATTTTTGTTCAGCAGGCCTTTTTAATTGGCCTTGGATTATTTACCGTGAAAATTCTTGTTGGTAACTGGTTGTTTCGTTTAAAGTTCTTGTAGCTACCCGTAAGAATTCTAATAATTGAAGCATAGAAATCCAAAAGAGTCTGAGCGCATTTAGGAAATGTTTTCAGAATTCAAGTTTCAAATTGAAAAATATTAAAGAAATATGACTTAATTAAAAAAAACACTTTTTCTCTAATTTGTCTCTTATTGTATAAGCAATAACATCGCATTTATAATAGCCCTAGCTTTACAATAAAAATAATGATTTTTTTTTTGTATTTTTTTTTCATTTTTTTCATTAGACATAGCCACTGCAAAGCAAGTCAGGGTACAGAAATGATAGATGAGTTTCCTCGGTGAACATACGTTGCTGTATGTATGTATGTATGTTGCTGCATATATTGCTGTAATGCTTTTATTTACTTCCCCATTCATTTCATAATGCAGTAAGTATGATGAAATGTGCAATATATATAATTAATGTGTTAAAAATAAAATAAAAATAATAGTTAAATCTTTTGTTTTTTTAAAGTAATTTGTAAAAATTTGTACAAACTTTACAATATGATAATTATGAATGATAAGAAAAATAGTTCTTTCTTCTGTTATTCACATTATCTTTTAATAGTTAAACATAAAAAACTAAAAAAAAACTTGAAAGTTGGGAGGATATTTAACTCACAATTCTTTTCACGGGCAACGCTGCGGGTACAGCTAATATCTTATAATTATTAAGTTCTAGAATGGAATATAGCTGTAATTTCCAAAACCATTTTAATTAGACGCTAGCAATATTAACCATCCAATTTTCGTTTTTTTTTATGTTAGTGTCTATGTATATATATATATATATATATATATATATATATATATATATATATATATATATATATATATATATATTGGAACAAAAATACAAATTGGAATCCTATTGCTCGAATAACCAGGCAGAAAAATTTGCTGTGCTAAAAGTGACTGAATACATCAGTAACGACCCGCTACTAACGAACACACATTATAGTGATGACATACAGAAAACAAAATCTTACTGGACTCTGTAAATAATTCCGACATTCATGACCATTTGACTGACCAAATTAGACAAAATTTAATAGAGCTTCAAAACATAGGGAAATCAGTGACTCTTAAATGGGTAAAGGCACATTCCGGGGTTGAGGGTAATGAACGGGCCGATTACCTCACTAAAGAAGCGGCAAAAAGTGATTTATTGCCCTCATACCATCAAGTACCGCTTTCATACATAAAGAGGGATCTACAATTTGATTTGGTTAAAAGATGGGATCAAATATGAGTGAACTCAACCAAATCAGCTAGCTTGCACAGATTTATACCCCATATTACATCACAAAATTACAGAACTATACACAGTAATGATTACAAACTAACGCAACTACTGACAGAACGTGGAAACACAAAACAATATCTCAAACGGTTCAACATTATACAAACAGACTTATGCGAAGAAGACGGACAAATCCAAAATTTTAGACATATACTTTATGATTGTAAATTATTTGACAAACAACGTTTTCATTTGATTAAAAGTATAATTCTCATAAATGGACAATGGCCTGAAACAGTACAAAATTTGCTTTCTAAATTCAAGACAGACTTGCTTAAATTTATTAAACATATAGACTTCGACTCACTGACCAAAGATGGGCAGCGTAGGTAATTTCATGTTGGCTATACTTAATTTTTATTTATTTTTGTTTATTTGATTTAGTTTTGTTTTTATTTCAATTGAACACTGGAATTGTATTAAACCACTGAATATGTAAATTTGATAAATCGTACCATTCATGTAGTATGCCTTTCAGGCATGGAGCATGTATAAAATAATAAACGGTCCTTATGTGGGGTTACCATGTAAGGAAAAGATGTTAAAAAAAAAAAATATATATATATATATATATATATATATATATATATATATATATATAGATATAGAAGTATAGGAGTATAGAAGGCATCTGGAGATGATAACTGGAACTGCATTATTTTAAACATTTTAGCGTCTTTCTCTCAAGGTGACACATCTACACCACTATCGTCTTAGTTCAAATTTTTCTTTCCACTCATCTGACGCTCATCTGTTTGTTTTCTCTCGACAATTTTATCCGATTATATTATTAACGTTTTATTTTTTAAATGAGTTCAAAAATGAGTAATATCGCCGAGGAGGACGATATGAAAACACAAGCGCTTTCCGATTTTGCCACATTTTTAGGAAAATAACACTCCAAATATTGTCAAGATTCACTATAAATTACAGTAATTATGAGCAGTACATTTAAAAACCAAAAAAACATAAAATAACAACAAACTGAACTGAAAATTTGCATGAATCTTTATTATTAGTGTCGGCTTCTCAAGTTATTAAAGGTAAAAAGTTAAAAAAAGTGATCAAAATAGTTTTTTTTGTAAATATCTGGTTCTTTATACGCCCCACCTCGTTAAATGTATTACAAAACTTGTAGAAAATCAAATTTCCTACAAGTTTGATCCCATTCATTTCTTTGCAGGGTCAACCGTTCAAACCATTTTAATTAGACGTTAGCAATATTAACCATCCAATGCCTTATGAATATGTAAAAACTGAAATGGAAGATTAGTTTTGTTTGTTTTCATGCGAAATTAACCGATAGGGACCGATCGGAATTAAATCCGACCCGGAGGACCAGATATTACGGGGTGGGCCATTTCCACTAATGAAATTGGTCCAATTTTACCTAAATGGGCGGGGCGTTTGTTTATTGCAGCCGCTGTTGTCTACCAGAGGGCAGTTGTCGCCCTGCCTGTTCTGGCTAATCAATTCTGGCCAATCAGCTTGTAAATCACTCGCTTCTGTCGTCGCCAATCCTATCCCTCTCGCCGGACACCTTCTGCCTCCATCTAATTTTTATACATTATATACTTCTACATATAAAATATTTATGAAATATATAAGTGATTTCGAATTTAAAAGGGACCAACAATTATTTTCATGAAAAGCAGCAAAGATAACGAGACATTAATTATAAAAAATTATAATTATATATGTTATATTGTTATATATGTTATGTTATGTTATATTATATATTATATATGTACCTATAATTATTATATAGGTATCATTATATGTGTTTTTTAATTTGATTATAGGATATTACGTTTCTCTTAAATTAGGACTTTTTTATGTTATAAAATAAAAAACAAAAATGTTGGCTATTTTTTTTTTAATAGTCCATTTAGGTTTGAGATAAAAGTATATTTATATATAAAAATACTATATAAATATTTCTTTTTTTAAATTACCATATTTGATAGACTTAACCAACAATTATGTTGAAAACATTAAAGCATAGATTGCTTACATTGTTACATTACATGTATATATATATTTATATATTTTATACTATAATTTTATAATTATATTTTTGTAGAGATATATACATACATGTAATGTATCAATGTAAGCAATCTATGCTTTAATGTAAGAGAGAGTGGGAGATTGTGGATTTGCAATTTTTATATGCCATATTAAATTATAAGAACAAAATTATAAGAACAAAATTAATTCAACTTAAAAGAAAAAAAACAGACCAATTCCATTTACTGTTACTTGACCAACGAGCTTAATAAAGCTTACCACATTTTTTTTTGGTATTTTTATAAATACACATTTTTACTAATCTACAGTCTTCTACTGCAAATATATTTTTATTTGTAATTATAGTTGTGTTTATACATAAATGGAAACTATCCCTATTTTAAGTTTTCAAACATTCATGTCAAATTTATTAACCGCTTCATAAGAGTCTGTTCATAAGTAGTTAAAAAAAAAAAAAAGAAAAAAAAAAGTACGATAAATAATCAGTATCAATGTTTTGTTTTAATTTAATTTTAGATTGTTCAATGTCAAGATGAGTGGATAAAACAAACAAAATTGGCAGCCTAAATGAGCTTAGTGAGAAGCAGAACAGTTGTTAGATTATTACTCTCATTAGCGCAATATTTGAACTGGTGAGAAGTAATCTTGTTCCCTAAGGTACTATCCTGAGACATGGCTAGTAGTGTCCTATGTCCTGCTATCTACTGGACCATGTTGTATTATTATATAATAATACAACATCTGTTATGTTGAATCAAATAACTAATACAAAAAAAAATGTGGTATGTCCATCTACACGAATTTCCTTACCGCTTTGTATAAAATATCAAATGCAAACTATTTTTCGCTGCACTTTCACATTATATTAGTCCAATGACAATATTAATTTCTTTTCAGCTTAGGTTTATAGACCATTCAATTATTTTCCAAATGAGCTTCTGGAATGTTCCTGGAGAAGTTTTCTTTTCTTCGTAACTTTTTCCTGTTTTTCACGGGAATGGTACTGTACAGGAAATTTAAAAGGGCTTCAAGAAATAGATTTTAGGAAATTTTAATCAAAATAATTTCAATCGTTCTGGCTTTAGGGTCTATAGAAAAATATGTTTTTTCGGATATAGCACAGCCGCTAGTGCGCACAGGATGTCCTATTTAGAACAGAGCCATCGAAGGACAAAACCCTACCAATAGAGAAAAAAAAAGCAGCAACAAAATAATCCACCGGCTCAAGAGATAATCGAGACAAAGACACACAGGTAGACAGACCAACGGCTGAATATGCGTTTTTTTGGACTCAGGGGGTTCTGAAACGCTTAGATATGTTCAAAACTGCACATCGAAAATTTGACTCGATAATACCTTTCTTACCTATATGGAAAGCAAAATTTGTCGACAAACGTTTGAATGACAAACTCAGAAGAGGCCTATGTATGCTTCTCTTCATTCTTATTTAATAGCAGGGAGAGGGGAGAAGGGTCCCGTCAGAACCTAAGGAAGGTTGTAATCGCTGGAAAAAAATACAAAACAAAATAAATATTTATTCATTTAGCATTAATTTGTTTATTCATTTATTTTGACATCACTCTCTGATGTTCTGAAATTTTGTATTAGTATAACTTAGAAATAGACACAGGATAGGCTATATAGTACCCGCAATAATGAACTGTCGTGAGAATTTAGCACGTCTTAATGACGATACTATCGGATACACCTAATGGTTTTATTATATACAGATGGCTTATTATTGTTCTGAAGCGATGGATTTTTCTAGTTATGTCGAGTCTGTTTTGAATGTATTTTCCACATATTGTTAATAAGATTTTATCCTATGATAAGCACCTGGCCATAAAGCATTATTAACATAAAATACGTTTAATTGGAGGAAATTGATATAGGGTCCTGCTTAAGAACGACTCAGCTAATTTCGATAAAACTTTCTACCTTTGTTTCTTGCAGACATACCTTGTTTGTAATTCAGGTTATCAGGAGTGATTTTTTTTATTGTTTATACCAATATTACTATTTCAATATGTTTTTGAATTTTATTAGGCTGTCGAAGTGGAATGTACTATCTCTGTTCTGCATTATAATCAAATTAATTCAAATACTGAGTGCAAAGACTTGAAGGTAATCGGTTAACGTCCATGCCATTCCCACCATCTTCACGATTGAAAACCAGAAAATCAAATTACTACAGACGAATATAATCCACTTCGACAGCTTAAGACAAACCAACCAAATGATACAAATCATCATGGCGTCATACAGATCATTTGTGAACATTTCAACACTTACTGAATTATATTCAGTTAGTAACAGACCGGTTATTAATTTTCTATTATTAGCCTGACCATTTTTTCTATCTCTTTTTTTTTTAAGTATCTACATTCATTATTAAAGTATAATAATACAATACTGACTTTAATGAAAATTACTAAACCGTTTTTGGTGCAACATTAAATTTTTCCTTTTAACTATTATTTTGTATTTATATATTACCATCTGATAATGATTGGATGAGAGAACAAATCTCTGACGGTACTGACATTTTCAATTCTTGACAGTCCCAATAAGCACCACCGATTTAGAAGCCACTAGAGATAATTTAATACAGCTTGTGAACGAAATTAACAATCTGTTTAACCTGACAAAGCAATCAGATTGCGAGCAGCAATAACAATACTATCAACTGGTACATGTAATAGTACATATTAGCACCGCGGGCGATATCAGCAGTTCCAGGCGCGGGATACAAACAGGGCTGATTGTTTGGAATCGAGTCGACAATATTGCTTTCCGAAACAGCCTTTGTTATCTGACCTATTGTAATCCGTACCACAGTGCCCTTCCTCCGTCAGCTATAACTATCTCAACTCAATAAATGAACATCTCAATAAATTATGCAATTTTGAGATTCTTATAAAAGAGTGAAAAATTGTTTAATTTTAAATGGCAATGTTGATTGAATGTGATAGTCAAGCCTGCATTGCAGTAGCTATAATATACTGAAGTTAACCACAGCCCAGCTTGACGAAGGAAAGAAACAGGATTGTCAGCGGTAAATAGGCCTCACCTACCAGTCTGAATTAGAGTTGTCAATTGGCAAAATGATGAGAGCGGGGTTGCTCAGTGGGTAAGGCACTGCGCTACTAATCTCAAGGTTCTGGGTGGAGACCGGCTGAGGCAAATAATTATTTATTCTGTATTCAGCCGTGAATCGAACTTATGGGGATACCCTCCTGGGGCTCACCTAGCCTCTAAACAGTGGGTACCCCTAATTGGGAGAAAAACCTGGCGGTTAAGCGTGGCCGAAATCAGTACTTTGATTGAAGTTCATAATAAACTTTCATCAAAAATTATATTAAAATATAATGTAAAACATCTCAAATTTGATAAATTAGACTTTAATATCAATATAAATAATATACTAGATTTTGATTAAAATTGGTGAGCCGAAAGGGGTACTGTACTTGAAAGTCATAAAAAACTTACATAAAAAATTATATTAAAATTAAATACAGAGATCCTATGATTCGGTAATAAAGGTTACAAACGCGATTTGTTTCCCACTCTAGTTAAACATTTTTACTACTTGTTTGTAGTGTTAAAATTGAGTGTAAAATACTGGTTTTCCTCAATTTGGTATTTATGATTTATATATTTATTTAAATAACATAACAGATTCTTGTTGAAATTGGTGAGCCAATTGAGGGTACTTTACTTGAAGGTCATAATAAACTTACATCAAAAGTTATATTAACATTTAATACAGAGGTCATATGTTTTGGTAATAAAGGCTATTCTCATTAAACATTTTTTTACCTGCTTTAAAATTGAGTGTAAAATACTTGTTTTACTCCCCATTTGTGAGATGAACATGTTTGCAGCAGGAGAATAAGATATAAGTCAAGTGGGTTCTTCCGCTTAAAATGTCGAAACTGTCGATTTCCAATGCTTTATCTAGATCGCTAGTGATATTATAAATCTCTTGGAAATTAGTTACCTACTGAAAGAAAACGGCATAAATAACGGATGAGACCTCCAGAAACAAGAGTATGTATGTGTGTCAATAGATGGATGTCGCGACGCCAAGTTTCGTTTTTACTGCAAGCTTCGGAAACTAGTAACCAACTTCAGGATAACTTTTTGAGCCACCGATCTATAGCTTAATAGGCGTAAAATGAAGCCATGTGTTGTCCACATCAGATATTTTAAATCCTATTTTTTTTTTATATGCGAAAAATAAAATTTAATAAAGTGAATAATTTAAAATAAATTCCAACATATTATAATTCAAGACTGTGTAGCTGCCCACTAATTTATGTCGTCAAAAACAAAGCTCCTCAGGCAGACAAATTGCATTGCATTGGGCTTAATTTCGACTGAAGGATCATTTGGGGCCCGCATGTTACAGTGAAACGTATGACGCTAAAGATTGATTAAAAATAATATTCTCTCTCTTTTTTTTTTTTTTTTTTTTTTCTTCTACACTTTGAAATAGAAACTGAGCAATGACAAACTTCACGCAAACATACGGTGCGGTATAAATAAAAACTACAAATTGTTCAATAAAAAATATTATAACTGATAAGAAAAGGTACCAAAGGTACTTCATTTTTTGTACGAAAAATATTTTTCTTTTATATAAAAAAGAAATAATATAATAAAAATAAAAAGACTTGGACTGCCAAAATTACAAAAAGTTAAAGGTTGTGGAACCGTTTCTTGAGCGAGAGAGCACTGATATCCTGTTGTCCTGAAAAGAACGATTGGTGTTGACTCGGCTTACCAACTAGTAGTTGAGGAAAGGATCTCCACCTGATTGCGCCAACTCTGGGTTACCGTTGACAGTGATTCATATTCTGAGTGGATGTTACGCTTTCAAGTCTCGTAGATCACCACCGTTTCACATCTCTTAACGAACAATTTGGAGGATTCATTTCAAAAAGGCAAAAATTGTATTTTAAAAAATCTAATGTAATTCCTTAAATAAACCAAAATATTTTTGAAATATTGTAAATCTTAAAAATTGTAATATAGGACCAAAACCCTCCTTGAGAGCTCCAAATGGACACTATGGAGTTTATGAAGATTATGAGAACGTTTACTGGTTCTCCCTCCAACTCCCTTCTTATATTAAATTTAGCCTACTCGTATATAAGTCCTCAAATTTGTACTTCACTACTTCCCAGTAATTATTATGATAAATAGTATTTCCTCTGAGTCCTTTCCGTTTCTATTGCAAAACAGGTAAACAACACTTCTCCCTCATTAACTAGGCAATAGAGCAGCATGTTAACCTAAATATTTTCGTTTTTATATTAATCCACACACACACACACACACACATGCACACACACACACACACACATATATATATATATATATATATATATATATATATATCCCGTGAGGAGTTAATAGCCTCCCATCGGGCGCCTCCCCAGGTGGCGAATAGGGGAATGCTCAACAGATATGGTGGGTACCGGGGAAATAAAATACCCGGGGTGGACCAAAACTAAACAAATCCAGGCGCGACGGTTCCTAGATTAGGCGGTAACCTGGTCAGCGTCTGTTCCTCAGGTTAGAGGCGGCTGTATTAAACCTGGCAGGAGGTATAAAATGCAAATTAAATTTATGAAATGATAGAGCAGGAGATTAGCCTTACGGTGTAGGGGCTCGGAACACCAGTACCGGCGTCGGAAGAGGTTGCGAAAGCGGAATCCACGTCGTCGTCATCATACCACCGCAAAACCACGTATAGAAACCCAACTGTAGCTGAGACAACTTCAGGTACACCTTTGGAGTTTTGCCAGGCGGAGTGGACGAAACTTGTTAAAGAAGTCCAGGATTTACAAGCATACATCCAGTCGCAACATAATGTCCACGGTGAGATAAAGGAATATGCCTGTAGAATTCAGAACCACCTGATGTCACTGGAGACCAAATTAAGTGAGGAAAAAGCAGAAAGTTTAGTGGATGCTGGTACCCAGACCGTGACGCCAGCACCAACAAAAACTACGAAAAAAAAGAATCAGTTGGATAACCAGCGTTCAACTACTCAAGAGGAGGACTTGAGAAAGAAGCAAAAAACAAAGGTGGTTGTACAGGGTAAACATACCAAGGTACCTAGGGGAGAAAGAGCGGAGCAGCCTCGGCAACACATGATGGCTCCTACAGCATCCACAGAGGGGCAGTGGCAAACAGTTACGAAGAAGAGGAGGGGCAGAAAAAGGTGCCAACGCCCAAAACCACCAAAGCCGGACGCTCTGATAATCAAGATCCCAGAAGGCACCACCTATGCATATACCCTTCGTAAGGTTCGGGCCGATTCAGCGTTGCAAAGTATGGCCTCAAGTATCACCAGGATTCGCAAGAATGAGGCCGGGAATCTTCTGATACAGTTGAACCGAGAATCAAAAGGGGCTCTGGAGAGCATGAAGCAAACCCTAGAAGGAGCGTTGGGATCAGAGGCCGAAGTAAGGTCTTTGAGACAGGAGTCATGGATTGAAATCAGAGACCTGGATGCCCTTACATCAGAAGAAGAAGCCGCTGAGGCACTCACTACCTTATTAGATGGAGAGCAGATCCAGAAAACTGCTGTGCGATCGATTCGCCTGGCATACGCTGGAACAAAGACGGCAGTTGTTGCTCTTCCAGTCCTACAGGCCAGGAGAGCAATTGCTGAAGGAAGGATCAGGGTAGGACTGGTTATCAGTCGGATTCGGGAGAAAATCCGACTACAGCGCTGTTTCCGATGTTGGGATTTCGGACATCTGGCCAGGCAATGCAAAGGGCCCGACCGAACGAAGTGTTGCCGCAAGTTTTGTGAAGAGGGTCATCGAGCAGTGGACTGCAAGAAGAGTCCTATTTGCGCACTATGCGATGGAGTAAGCGGTAACGGACACCCGTGCGGTGGTAGCAAATGCCCGGCATTACAGCGAGATTATTTGTTCTAGAAGAACAAAGAAGGATAAAAAATCGTAGCAGATGAGAATCCTCCAACTTATTCTCAACCACTGCGAAGCCGCCCAGGATCTCTTATGGCAAACCGTTAAAGATCTACGAGTGGACGCCGTGATCTTGAGTGAGCCGTATAAAAACTTGGACGGCAACTGTTGGGTATCCGACGTCACAGGAAGGGCAGCAATATGGGCATGTGTACAAAACTGCATAGAGGAAACGCCGCAGGCCCCTACAACTGGTTTGGTCTGGGGTAAGATACAACATCTGTACCTGTACAGCTGCTATGCCCCGCCGAGCCCCACAATCCAGGAATTCGAGGATCAATTAGATAGCATAGTACGAGACGCTAGAGGGCGTAGGCCAATAGTAATTGCCGGAGACTTTAATGCCTGGGCGACAGAGTGGGGCAGCAGGTTGGCGAACCGACGCGGAGAAGTCCTATTAGAAGTCTTTGCCCATATCGACGACTTGGTGCTGGTAAATACAGGGACGAAACCAACATTTGTGAAGGGGGGCAGGTCTTCCATCATTGACTTGACATTTGTCAGTGATAGCCTACGTCCAACTGCTGATTGGCAGGTCTGCGACCTATACACCCACAGCGATCACCAGGCTATACTGATCACCCTGGGAAACCGAAAAACAATTTCAGCGAGGCAAGAAAGGAGTACAGTTCGCTGGAAAGCTAGGACTTTTGACAGAGAGTCATTCAAAATTATGATGGAGGCATCTTGTGAGCTTTCAGGCTCCGCAGAGGATAAGGCACACCAGGTAATGGATCTGGTCACCACAGCGTGTGACGCAGCTATGGTGCGCAGCAACGCATGCATGGGCCGAAACCCAGTCTACTGGTGGAACGACCAGATCGCTGACTGTCGTAGACGGTGTCATGCATCGAGAAGAAGATACCAGCGAGCAAAAGGCAGCCCTCAGTTCCAAATACTCCAGGAAGAGTTCAAAGCTATGAGGCGTGAACTACGGCGAGCAATCAAGATGAGCAAGAGGCGGTGCTGGAAAGAACTCTCCGGAGAGGTAGACGAGGATCCATGGGGACGGCCTTACCGGACCGTCATGAAGAAGTTAAAGAGCAACTCTTCGAGATCACCCACGTGCCCGGTTGTTGTAGAGAAGATAGTGGCAACTCTTTTTCCAGAACAAGAAGAATTAATGCATTCAGGGTTGTGGCAGCCATTTGACGTACCATCCGTGACAGCTGAAGAACTCAAGGATGTCTGCACTAGCCTTCTGATAGGAAAAGCACCAGGTTTGGATGGTATCCCAAATGTGGCACTAAAGGCGGCAATGGAGACTAGGTCAAATCTTTTTCAGGAAGTCTTCAGTTCTTGTTTAAGTGAAGGATCCTTTCCGCGGCCATGGAAAAGACAGCGCCTTGTGCTGATCCCGAAAGGCAAGGGAAACCCATCGGACCCTTCAGCATATCGACCGATATGTCTGTTGGACACAGCTGGCAAGGCTTTGGAGAAAATTATAGCTGGTAGGATACAAGAGACCACAGAAGGTGTAGGGGGCCTAGCACAGACTCAGTTTGGCTACCGGAAAGCAAGATCAACTCTGGACGCAATCACCATGGTGGTAGAAACGGCTCGGAAGGCTATTGCGGGGAAGAGGTGGAGGAGAGGTGCGAAATGCTACTGCGCAGTTGTCACGCTTGATGTTAAAAACGCCTTTAACTCGGCTAGATGGAGCTGTATTCTGAATGCCCTGCAGGAAATGGGTGTCCCCACTTACCTGACGACCATTATTCGAGATTATTTCAGGGACAGGACCCTGATTTATTCAACAGAGGATGGGCCAAAAAGGTTTAAGGTGACTGGCGGAGTACCCCAGGGCTCAGTGCTTGGGTCAGTACTGTGGAATGTCATGTACGATAGGGTCCTCAGGCTTCGCCTGCCAGAGGGTGCCAAGACGGTGGGCTTTGCCGACGACATCGCAGTGGTGATCGAGGCAAAATACAAAGATGAAGTGATATTGAAGGCCAACCAGAGCATTTCATTGATCCGAGATTGGCTGGCATCAGTGGGGCTCCAGCTGGCAGACAGGAAAACAGAGGCCCTTCTTATTAGTAGTCGCAAAAGGAAGGAAGAAATAACCTTGAGAGTGGGTAGACAAGAAATTAGGTCCCAGTCTTCCCTGAGATATATTGGGGTTATAATCGATGAGAGGCTGCGGTTCAAGGAGCATATCCAACAAGCATGCGATAAAGCGGCTAGAGTGAGCACAGCGTTGGCCCGACTGATGCCCAACATAGGCGGACCCAGAAGTAGTCGGAGACTATTGGTAGCAAGTGTGGTCCCATCTACTCTGCTCTACGCAGCCGCGATATGGAGTGAGGCACTGGACATACTGGCCTACAGGAGACCAATGGTATCCGTCTACCGACGGAGTGTTCTCAGAGTGATCAGCGCGTTCCGCACAGTTTCCTACGAAGCTGCAAGTGTGGTCGCAGAAGAGAGGCAACGCTCATATAAGAGAGTTGAACGCATCTCCAGTACCGAGGAAAGGAAGCAGACGGCCGAGAGATGGCAACGTAGCTGGGATACGACATTGAAAGGGAGGTGGACCCATAGGCTGATACCTCAAATCCAACCTTGGCTGGATAGAAACATGGGGAAGTAGATTACTACCTAACACAGATGCTCACAGGACATGGCTGCTTCAGAGCCTACCAAGTGCGGTTCAAGCTGGACAATACCGCTGTATGTCCAAGGTGTCCAACAATAGATGAGACTGTAGAGCATGTATTCTTTAGCTGTCCCCGCTTTCAAGAAGAGAGGGGAGAATTTCTAGGAATCTGTGGCTCAGGACCCACAGTAGACAGCATCGTCAGCCTGATGCTGCTTTCACAGAAGTGTTGGATGGCAGGCCAGCGCCTAGCGGCAGAGGTCATCAAGAAGCTGAGGAAGGAGGAGAAGGAGAGGCGCGACTAAATAGTGACAGCCTAAAACAATGAGGCGGCACACAGCCAATCACCCTCCATGAAGTAATGCCTAACGGTGGTCCCGCGGAGGGTGGGAAAGAGGTGTAGGGAGGTGGTTTTAGTGGGTAGAAATCCCACACACGAATAGGTACGGGCCTATCCGTGTCTTTTGAAGATTTCCACCCACCCTCGTATAAAAAAAAAAAAAAAAAATATATATATATATATATATATATATATATATATATATATATATATATATATATATATATATATATATATATATTTCGAATATCTTTATCGACTTTGTTTCAATCTTGAAGCTTCCTAAAATAGAAGGCATCTGGAGATGATAACTACAATGGATGATTTTTACCATATGAGCGCCTTTCTCTCGATGCGACACTTCTAAACCATTATCGCCTTAGTTCAAATCTATCTTTCCACTCACCTGACGCTCATCTGTTTGTTTTCTTCCGGTAATTTTATCCGGTTATGTTATTATCGTTTTATTTTTAAAATGAGTTCAAAAATGAGTAATATCGCCGAGGAGGACGATATGATAACACAAGTGCTTTCCTATTTTGCCACACTTTTAGGGAAATAATAATGTTAAGATTTACTATAAATTGCACTAGATATGAACAGCATATTTAAAAACCCTAACATAACAACAAATAACCTTCCTTCTGCTGCCAATCTTCCCAGTTTATAGCCCAGTAAAATAAGGGTTCAACCTCGCTATGGAAGATACTGAACTGAAAATTTGCATCAATATTTACTATTAGTGTCGGCGTCTCAAGTTATTAAAGGTCAAAAGTTAAAAAAAAAGGGTTAAAAATCGTTTTTTTTTTTGTAAATATATCGTTCTTTACGCTCCCCACGTCGTTAGATGTATTACAAAACTTATAGAAAATCAAATTTCCTACAAGTTTGATTCTATTCATTTCATTGCAGGATCAACCGTTCTCTAGATATAATGCGGAGGGGGAGGAGGGAAGGAAGGGACAGGGCCAAAATAGGGTACTCAATTTAGGAGAACGTCTGAATATGAATTACGAAAATATAGGATATTCTAAGTAATAAAAGCCTTGTATGCTGTCCAAGGCTACCTTCAAAATTGGTGGCATTTTATTCAAGAAAAACCTAAATATTTTGCTCATTTTTCATTTCGTTCTCACTATCTTGAAGACTACCGGCAACTCAAAAAACATGATACCTTTTTTAAAGAAAATTAAATTTGCTACAATTTAGGCCTTAAAAGTCCGCTTTACGTTTACTATTTCCGGATATATAGAATATCAAAAAACAATTTTTATTTTTTTCCAAAAAACGAGAAATCACCATTTTGTGAATCTATGTTGGCAAATATCACGGAAACTGTCATATTAACTTCCTACGAAGATAATCATAGTTAACTACTTTATGGAGCATTTATATAGTTCTTATTTGGGTGGTAAGAGACATCTGCACATCTAATAGTTACCGAGAAATCTAACTTTTCTCAAGATATGACTGCGTTTCTTAATGTCAAAATCGTGTACAATTTGTTTTTTTTTAAATGCTTGACCTCGGAAACGATTAGATGCACAGATGTCTATAATCATTCGAATTGGAGGTAGTTAAATGCACCATAAAGTTGTTCATAATGAAGATAATAAAAAATTAAAAATTCTAGCATTATGTATTTAGATGCAAGAAATTCAGATTTTGGCTTAGGTAGGTCCATAATGGGTGCCTGCTTATTAAAAAAAATCCTTTTTACAAAAAACAATTTTACCTCTTAGTTGTTTTTGTTCTTTTTCAGAAAGCTGTTGAAATCTTGTGACAAAAAAAGCAATAGCTTTCAACATTACTGTTGGACATAATATGTTACCGGTATTGTGCATTATTTTGTTTACCTTTAATACCTATTTTTTTTACTTTTAACTTCTGTAGTATTTTAGTATTAACCTGAAATGTTGAAAGAAGATCCCAAACAACAATTAAATGCGAAGAGTATTTGATGGCAATTTCCAATGTGATGCACAGAGTTTATCGACAAATTTTATGCCAATAAAAAATCGAGGAGGTCTCTCTGTGTTATTCTGTACTCTATGGCCCACACACAATACTAACCCCCAATCGAGTTGAGCACTTCCTAGTATTTACGGTAGCAATATCTCCATTAAATATAATTATATTAATTAAGAGCTGGAGCGGGGATTAGATTGCTCTGTTTATAATTGCATTTGGATATCGGTATTAGGTTAGGTCAATGTTGTTCAAGTAATTAATCCAAGACTAAATATCAAGGCCAACAACGACCCACAGGAATCTTCATTGTCGCTAGATTAATTTAAGTATCAAGTAAGGTATTTTAAATTATCAAATTTGAACCAGAATTTCGGTTGACAGGATAATGGCACTACATATATATATATATATATATATATATATATATATATATATATATATATATATATATATATATATATATATAGATAGATAGATAGATAGATAGATAGATAGATAGATAGATAGATAGATAGATAGATAGATATATACCAGCATGAAATAAGGGATTTTTTTTTATACGAACTTTCAAACAGCATGATATTCTGTTGCATTTCCCAAAAAAGGCTCCAATGTTCCTTTCGATAATCTACAGCACAATACTTATACTAGACCCACGATTACCAATATTGTGAAAATACTCTTCCTTAAGAAAATTAAGATACCAGGCATTGAAATAAATAGGTAGCTCTTTCTTATCTTAATTAATAGTTTACTCCCAATATTTTCGAAAGAAGTTGAGCCGCTCCATACAAAAAGGACGAATCCGCCATGTCACCATAATTTATTATTTAATTATTTATTTAAGGCTGATATAATATTGTATATATACAGAAAAAGGGCGACCCCGCCATGTCACCCAACTTTTTCTTTCTTTATTTAACGGCTGATATAGTATACTATATACACATATATAGTAATACATATATATATATATATATATATATATATATATATATATATATATATATATATATATATATACACATACATACAGCAATATATATTAAATATCATATACATCTAACAATATATGTATAAATTGCTGTATGTATATAATACATTAAATCAGCCGTTAAAAATAGAAAGAAAAAGTTGGGTGACATGGCGGGTTCGCCCTTTTCCTGTATATATCCAATATTATACCAGTCTTAAATAATTAATTAAATAATAAATTATAGTGACATGGCGGATTCATCCTTCTTTCAAGGAGTGCCTCATTTTATATACCCGAATATAAGAGATAATAGTTAACAAAACAATAATTCCAATCAATTTAGAGGCTTTTCTATATCCCCATTACTGCACTATTCATACTATGCGATTTCTTGTTCATGATCCAGGGCTTTCCTCTCTATCTTTCTAGTTAAATGAAAGCTACAATGAACTTATAGAAGACACTAGTCTACCCGAGCCAAAACTCTCACATTAGACATCTGTCTTTTTTCTAATGCATTCAAGTAGTTATATTAGAGAAACATGTTTTTTTCGTCTAAGCAATATAATATTTTCAAGAAAGTTTATTTAACAAACACATTTGGTAAAGCTACATAGTTTATAATTATTATATAGAAGAAACAGTTTACTTAATAAGTAATTAGTAATCCCTTCAGTTTAACAGCTAAGACTCAGCTGTACCATTGTCTATGTGTATTATTCATATATAATAGTGTTTTACGGTTAGACACGGGAAAGAATATATAAACTCGTCAATCATTCATTAAAACCTAAAAAAAAATTTTAGCAGAATAATTTAAAACTTATTAAAAACTGTTTGTATACAGACACAACTTTTTTGCTTGTATAAAGTTGCAGCTTTTGCATGTATAAAGTTGTCATGACAACGGCACGTACGCAAGATGGCATAAAGCCTGTGCGGCACTATATTATGCGTTATTTCGAAAACGGTAGGTTTTAGAGCTTTAAAACGCCTGGACCAATATGTTCCACGGGAACGTATATGATCTTGATACCTGCGTCAAAAATTTTAAAACCGAACTCCGGTGGGAGTCTTCCGCCGACTCCCACCGGAAAAGTTTTGAAACCTTCCAGTTTTTGCATCACTTTTATTTAAGTTCTAGTCAAAATTTGAGAATAGAAATCAGGATTCGTGACTTCTCCGTAAAATTCCCTTTCTTTTGATACATCATTCGTCAAAATCCATCGGAAAAAGGGATCTATAATACCGTATTATATATAGAGAAGTGATATTTAGAGAAGATATCCGGATGTCTTTTATGCCGGAGAAAAAGCGCTGGATGAGGAATCTACTTATATAAGATGTAAGAAAAGGCACGAAAGGGATACCGCCGAGTAAGATTTCTTCACATCCCTAACGTGCTATCTATATCACTGGAAGGCGCAGATTTTCAAATAAAATTAAAAAAAAAAAATACTAACAACGACACAAATCGGAATCAAGGTTTCAATAATGCTTCAGTAGAATTTTTCCTACGCAAGTTTTAATTTTCGTTGACTACTATATTTATTTTAAAACTACCATGAGATCGAGCCATACTAGCAAATAATTTTGTTGTTTTTCGTTAAATTATTTAATGTGAATGAAAAATATCTGATATTCCATCCCATTACTTCCTTGTTCGCCTATTAAACTATAAATCGGTGGCTCAAAAAGTGACCCTGAATTTTGTGAGTCGTTTCCGAAGATAGCCATGTCCCAAAAACTATACTCGGCGTCGCGACTTCCATCTGTTAACACATACAGACACACACATGAGCTATTGTTTCTGGAGGTCTTCTGTTATTATAAGTCGTTTTCTTTCAGTTGGTAACAAGTTCCCAAGAGATTTCTTCGTGTTCCTTTACAGCATTAGAATTTTCTATGTCACTAGATAAAGCATTGGAAATCGACGGTTTCACCGAACCATATGTTCTGTGTATTAAATGTCATATCTTTTCATGCGTTTATTATGACCTTCAAGTAAAGTATCCCTTCCGGCTCTTCAATTTCAACGAAACTCTATTAAATTATTTATATTGATATAAAAGTCTAATTTACCAAATTTGAGATTTTTTTCATTATGTTTTAATATAATTTTTGATAAGTCGATATGACCCTCAAGTAAAGTACCACTTCTGGTTTGCCAATTTTAACTGAAATTTATTATGTTAATTATATCAATATGAGAGTCTTATATACTGAATTTGAGAAGTTTTACATTATATTTTTCATATAATTTTTGATGAAAATCAAAAGTTAAGTACTACTTCCGATAATCATGCAGTGACCAAAGTGGGGGGTTCACAACTCAATTTCGCAATAATCCTAAATAATTTATTGTATTCCCCCTAGACTACTCAGTTATTTTCACTAAATAACAGTATTCTTCGATAACGCCAATCGATTTCTATGACAAAAAAAAACTCCTGTTTGAAGTTTCATGAATTCTTTCGACATTTTGCATATATTTTTGTTTATTTATTTATATTTACTTCAACGGTCTTGAAAGAACCTCTCTGGTCATCGTCTTCCACTCTCGCCCATCCCGCTCATATATTTTGATTATATTTAACCAAAAATTTATGTTAAAGTAAAGAATTCAATAATTTAAATATAATCACGTTTTGTTGATCGTCTAGATTTATTATTTTTACACATAATGATTTTTTAATTACGGTATTATTGTATTTAATTAGTGATATAATTTTAATGATAATAAAGTTTTAAGATTTTTTTTCCTGTTTCTATTTTTCTTGCGATCCGAAAATTTGTAAAAATTTGGAAAGCTTTCATCTATACTAATGTTCTTTCCAGGATGAGGAGCTGACTGCTCAAGTCGAAACAGTATTGGAGGAAGGAGTGTTTTTGACGTGCCTTTGCGGAATCCTCTCGGTCCATTGAATTGGTTCTTCGCCGGTTCCTGACAGGGACTCGAGAAAAGGGTTTCCTCAGGTTTCCTTTGTCCAATTGCATTAGGTTCAGTTGAGTTTTCTTGCTAGATTTTACTTGTCATTAAGAGTATGAAGAATTAAAAAATTTGAAAATAAATCATCAGTCCAACAGAAAAATTGCCTTATCCAGCAGACCGCGAGGAGTTTGTTAATGACGTGGGTGAGAGATCAAGTAATGAGTTAATGAATTCATCCAATAGTGTAGTGCTATGAATGAGTTTCTTAGTTATTATTTATGGAGTAAAACAATATTCCAAATTGTGATAAGTGCGCTATGACTTCTATTTTATTAAATTTAGTTCTATATTTGCACATTAAATATCGTCAACCTCGTAGTGACGATGATGAAGAAGAGCCAGTATACCTGCATTATATCTTCCGTAACAATGATTTAGAATATTGGTTCTAAAACTTATTTGAACCACTGTCTCCTTTCACATTTCACATTTAACATTTAACCTAAAAAAACAGCACGGAGTAATTGTATATATTTAAAGTCATTGGAGGTATAGTAGAGAAATCTTATTACAAGACCAACTATTTGCCTCTGGGAGTTCTTTTTATACGAGACAGTGGTGCTGAAGTTAGTACGAGAGTAGGCCGAGAGGGGCAGCAGCGAGCTCCCTAATTGGCTTCCAATCCGTTTAGAAGTTCTTTTTCCATTAAAGAAATGCTCCTAAGCTTCTTACATTTTTTAAAAAAGGATTTTTCCTCTTCGATTATGTCAATTCTTGTCATTGGGTATTATCAAGCAGTACATTGATTTTATATATAATATATTTTAATGTAAAATTTAGCACTAATTGTTCCAATATCAGTTCAAATTTATATCCTTAAATTTATTTTAAAATCTATTATTATATAGATTCTAATCATGATTCTAAGTATGATTCTAATCATTTATATCAGATAATTAGCAACCTAAATATTCTAATATCACAACTAAATTAAATTATTATAATATCACAGAAATATTTAAACATAAATACCACATAAGATTGTTGACGGTTATGGAACTGACAAAGAGTGGCTTAGGTAACTTATGTGCAGTGTTGCCAGGAAGTCTCTGTATTTTCCTCCTAAAACTCACTAAATCTTCCCCTAAATTCCCCAACTTTAATCCGAAACTTTTCTAAATTATCCTCTGAATCCACCAACTAAACCCAAAATGTTTAATTTTTATTTTTCTATTAGTGTAACCAAATTACCCCAAGTATAAGATAATAATAAATGATTAGAAAAGTAAAAAATACCGCAGAGTGTAAATAAAACCCTAAAGCTAAGGGAAAAAACCACAATCTGGCAAAACTGGTTATGTGGTATATTTTCTCCTCGTTATTTTTTTGTGATCCAAGATGCTCTAATATGAAATAAACTCTAATAATTTTTTAATATATCTGAAATTATTTTGTGAAAATTTTATTTTGTAAATAAAATGGAAGAGTAAAGAAAATAGAAGTGTGAAACATTAATGCTGTTTACAAGACTTTATTGTCGTTTTGACCCTTTTCGTAGAAAATATCCCTTTTTTTTATGCTTAAAAGTTTTTAAGTTTCTATGAATGATAGAAGATATTATATATCCTTTCTCGTACTTAACTCTAAAAAATTGTTAGATATGAAAACTAAACATAGAAAATGGTACTTCTAGCTGAATCATTATTACTAAACTGTTAAACTGAAGGAATATTTTCCAGTGGGACAAGTTAACTACTCATTAAGTGTACTGTTACTGCAACATTATCATCTTAAACTATGTAACTTCACCAAATGTGTATGTTAAATAAACTTTCTTGGTAATATTATATCGTTTTTACGAATAAGCATGTTTCTCAAATATCGCTTAAACTTCGAATGTATTAGGGAGAATAAACTTCGAAAGGTAGATATCTAATGTGGAGTTCACGCACGGGCATGCTAGTTATTCTTAATTCACTTAATTTCAGAATGTGATTTAATCATTCCTATTAATATTCTTCAATCCCCACTTCAAAATATAATTTTAGGAAAATTTATAAATGTGAGGCAGCCAAGAACTGAGTTTGACCTACCTGTTATACATAATGTTACAGCATTGCAGCGAATGAAATGGTAATTTTGATGGATTAATTGATTTTTTTTTTCCAATCCCTCAAACAAAAAGAACATTAATAAAACAAATATTAGATAAATTATAAACTTGATGTACTTTACCTTTTACTACCTGTTGGTATTTGAAGGTCTGATGACTATTTACAATTGGAATGATATTTCCCAGTCAGGGAATTTTCTCATTATTTAGAGGTGAGGGTCCTCTTCTAGTTGTTTGTTAAATAAAAATACCTACTACTAAAAACTATATACAAGATTAATAATGATAATATTTACAATATTTACATGGTTATATTTAAAAAGGATGGATATAAGAGAGTGGTGCTGGGGTGGGACTAGGAAGTAGGCAGGACGGGGCGATGGGATAGGATATTGGGAGTGGGGGTGCTTTAGAAGCGGATTAAAGTATGGTGTTGACCGGGTTGAGTGGTCCCTTTCGGCCCTGCCATCTGGCAGGAAGGGAGGATGGGGTGATGGCCCGGAAGAGTGGGTTAAATGAGGCAGGGATGTTGTCAAAGAACTTTATGTGTCTCCTTGTGATGTGCTGTTGAACAGTGTCGAGTTGTAATTCATTGTGAATGTGTGCCATGTTCCGTCTTTCGAGAGATGTTCGTTTTGTGATTTTTTGTAGGACGCTGTTTTGGTATGTTTGGAGACTCTTCAGGGCTGAGGGGTATAGGTAGTGCAGGATGGGGGCACCGTGAAGCAATGTAGGCCTAAGGATGGCTTTGTAAATCAGGATCTTGAGTCTGAGTGACAGCCCTGGTGAATAGAGTAAGTGATTTAGTTGGTGTGTAGTGGCTTTGGCTATCTGTATCCTGTGTTTTGTGTGAGCTGTAAATGATAGGTGTGATTCCAATTTCATACCGAGGTATGTTAGCTGTCTTTTATTCTTTATGGTTTGTCCATTCAGTTTTGGCTGTTGTTTGAGTGTTTTCTTGTATGAAAATGTGATTGCATCAGTTTTTTGTGTGTTTATGTGGATATTAATGTTTTTAAGTTGGTCTGTGATTTTTTGGGCTACTGTTTCGGCCTTGCGCATGGCGTGATCTGCATTCATGCTTGCTGTATATATAGCAATGTCGTCAGCATATGCAGCGATTTGTACATCATCAATCTTTTGCCCTACTATATGGGCTGTGTATATGTTGAAAAGGACTGGCGCAAGGACCGAGCCCTGGGGAACACCACAGGTAACTGGGCGCGGGGTAGAGATCTCAGTTTTGACACGGACAGAAAATGTCCGGCCACTGAGGTATGAGCCAATAATGTCGACCAGTTGGTCCGGGAATCGGTGAAGCCGGAGTTGATCAATTAAGGTGGAGTGGGATACAGAATCAAATGCCTGTGTGCAATCTAACGAGATCATTGCTGTAGCAAGATTTTAATTGAGGTTTTTAGCTGTATCATACTGTAGTTTTGCTACGTGATGATAACAGCTAACGCCGCGAGAGAAACCGGTTTGTTCCGGGGGGATGATGTCATGTGTGTCGCAGTGTTTTCGGATGTGGATAAGAATAAGTTTCTCATATATTTTTGAGATGTGATTGAGGAGACTGATGGGCCGGTATTCTTCCGGTGGATTAATTGATGGATAAAAAAGGAACCATTAAAAGGATAATCAGCACTAATCCGACGAGTATGCGCCCTAGCGGTCGGTCCAAGCATATTCAATGGAGATAGGTGTGTTAGTAAGAGGTGTTAGTAAGGACTGTTGCTTGTTACGCAAACATTTAATATTGTCTAGTCCTTGAAGCATCGATTACTATTTCAATGATGAGCATGAACCAATGAAGAAATTTCAAAGAGGTTGCTAAGTCACGATATACATCTCAATTTGGGAAGGTAATGCCATAATAAGAAGTAAGTTGACTGGGAGGTAACAGGATCATACCGATTTGTCTCTGGTCATTTGTAACTGGTATGTTAAATACATAGTTTTTATACAACGACGTAGTATAATTAGTGAAGTATAAGTATGACAGAATTGAGGCGCTGGCATTAGAGAGCCATTGAGTTAAAAAATATCACATTTCCTTTTTTTCATGTAACAATATGATCAATGATGAGGAAAAAACAGTTGCCAACAATTGCCAGAATAGTTTATTTCCAAGGAGACACCTTCGCTTACTTTGTGATATTTGGCCTGGAGAAAGTCATCCACGCCTCGGAAGGTTATAATTACTAATCCATTATCCATTATCCATTTTGTTGACGTTGTTAATATTTACCTTATCATTATTCTGTGCTGCCAGTTTCATTGAAAAGTTTTCCTACACCAGTTTTCTACAAAATGTTAAGAAATAATATAAATCTAATGAGTGTAAAATACTTTTCTTTCCTCCCCATTTGTGAGCTGAACAAGTCTACAGCAGAAGAATAAGATTATAAGTTAATTGGGTTCTTCCGCATAAAATGTCGAAACCGTCGATTTCCAATTCTTTATCCAGTGACATAAACTATAAAGTTTTAATGTTGTAAAGGAACACTAGGTACACTGCACCTGCAGCAACTATAAAAAAAGAACTTGCCCAACATAGATATAAGGCAACAAATATAGTCAATGTTATCACAGTAGAGAAAATGTTGTAATTGCGTATTGCAGTTACCTGAATCTGTTTTTTTTTTTTTTTTTTTTTGTTGTTGTTTTACCTCTCGTCTTCTTAGAGAGGAAGAATGTGAATCATGGATAATCAAGTTTCGTATTACACCAGAGTGTTCTATCTGGAAAAGATGCCTTTACAGGTTTAAGAATGCTGTTTCAGGATCTGAGTTAGATGATAGGATGGCGGAGTCATCTGCAAATAATGCCAGGAAGGTATCGTGATGATAAAGAATATCAGCTGTAAATAAAATGTAGAGGACGGATCCGAAGACACTGCCTTGAGAAACACTGGCCTCAACTAGATAATGGTTGGAAAATTCGGTAGCACAACGGACCAGAAAGGAGCGGTTATATAGGTATAAATACTGGGATAAATGAGTTTTAAGCCAGATTAGCAATAGCTTGTGTTATGTCCAGAAATGTGCCATAACTATACTGTTTGCATTCTAGGGCAGAGGAATTATGGTCAACTACTCGGAGTCTCTGTTGAACATTGGAATGTTTAAAATGAAATCTGAACTGATGGGAAGGAAGATTTTGAGATTCTCACATGGGTAGGATTCGTTTGATTCGTTCCTGAGGATATTTAGGAGGATTTTGGAAAGGATTAAGAGTAGGTTTATTGGTCTATAAGATGTCATGTTGTTAGAAGCTTTACCTGGTTTCAGGAAAACGTTGATGCGTAGGATGCAGTTGCAGATGCATATAAGGAACATGACAGTTTTAGGAGAAAGTTGTCGAAGAATCTAAGGGGTAAGCAGATCACATCCAGGTGATTTATGGGGAGTAAGTTTTTCAAGAAAATATTTTACCTCAGAGAGTTTAACGTTAATAGGAGGTAAGGAGAGTGGCCTGGGTTACATATGGAATTCTTCCACTTCTGTAGAATGGGATTCTGGATGAGGAGTGAATGTTGTTTGGCGAATTCCTCGTATTTATCTTCATCAGATATTGCTAAGTATCCATCGCTTGGCCGGAGAGGATGGAAAATATGATGAAATTTTAAATTTTTTTCAGCGATATGTCATACAATACATTCCATACAATTGAATACATCCATTTTCATTTTTTAAAATTGTTGAAGATTAATGCTTGTTTTAAATAATGATTTTTTTTTAAACATTAGGTAATATGTTATAACTTTTAATAAATTTTCCATTTAATAAATTTTTTTTTGTTAAAATTGAATTCATTCTTTGTTTTTGTTAGGAGCTCCTGACCTAGGTGTTTAAAAATAAAATCAATATAAATCAAATAAAGATAATAAATTATTCAAATCTTAACAATATATAAATATATATATGTGTGTGTGTTTGTCTGTGTGAGTGAGTGAGTGTATACACTCAGAAAGAAATATTATTGTGTGAGGGATAATGAGTGGGATATTAAGCAGTTCCCGGGAGCCTAATGAAGAGAAGGCTAGGATGAAAGTCAGCGCAGGTGGGTTGGCTATATCAGAGCAGCCAGTTTATACTTCAATCAAGTGCGGCCATTACTACGCTCTCACAGCCTCCTGGAGAATTCCATAATTCCCCAAGCCCGAGCCTGCATAATATCTTATTCTCCTTTGTTTTCAAATTAATTAATATTTTATAATGCTGCAAGCTCCATATAAAGTATTTTCAGTCTTACGTCGATTATTGTTTCGATTTATACCAATTAAAGATATAATCGTTCTCATATATATATATATATATATATATATATATATATATATATATATATATATATATATATATATATATATATATATATATATGTGTGTGTATATGTATATACATATTCTCTCTTACAATCACCCTATATATACATATAAATAAATAAATAAATATATATATATATATATATATATATATATATATATATATATGTAGGGTGTTCTCCCCTAAAAAAGATTACGTTAGGAGTACTGTGTGTGTGTATATGTATATACATATTCTCTCTTACAATCACCCTATATATACATATAAATAAATAAATAAATATATATATATATATATATATGTAGGGTGTTCTCCCCTAAAAAAGATTACGTTAGGAGTACTATAGCAAATTTCACAGTGAAACAAGTCTAGTCTTGACCAGTATTCAGACCAAAAACATGAAAAAAATAGATTTTCTACACTTTCTGGTAATCAATGAAGAAGCGACTCTCTGCATCTAATAAGAGAATTGAAACTAAAGTGATAGAGAATTAGATTTAGCAATGAGACCAATACCTTCTCGATTCATCAAACACACAATATTTGGTGAATCGTTGGCGCTAAATCATTTTCAATATGACTATCGAATGTCAAATTCCAAGCAAACTTGTTATTTTTAGACAAATCGGCTTTAGTTTGTTTTTCAAAAAAGAAAAATATTCTAAAAATCGACAGACACGGAACCAATTTGTTCAGAAAGGTAAAATGGGGTTTAACAGCGACGTAAAACTTGATTTTGAAAGTCATACCAAACCGACGATTCACCAAAGATCGTGTGCTTGGCTTGGCGAGCTGCTATTGGTCTCATTTGGCGCCAAATCTTATTCTCTACCACATTAGTTTCGATCCGTATTTTTATTTCCAGCAGTCTTTTCTTCATACATTTCCAAACAGGATCGAAGAACATATTTTTTTCCTATTTTTAGTCTGAAAACTGGTAAAGGCTTCATTTTCATTCAAAGTTTTCATATTTATAGAAAATGTTTTGTTCAGCGCTAAATTTTCTATAAAACTTCATTTTTAGGATCATCATTTTTTTGAGAACACCGTTTTTACAGGGTATACAAGATTCTATTGACACCTCCCTTAAAACCCGAAATTTTCGGAATTTAGGAGTGAAACTTGGTAGGGCTCAACAGTGCTTCCCGAAGTTTGATCTCCTATTCGACCTTCTAACTTTATCCAGTACATATAATGCATGCAGAAACACCAGCGGCCTGGAGTAGGTATATCATACATACATATAAACACACATACAAATATATAATATAAACCAGCAAACAATTAATGAATCTACGAACATATCCGAATTTAACTAATAAAGGAGAAAGATAGTTTAGTATTGGTCAATGTTTGTAGTGCTGGAAAATAGCTTGAGTGACATAATTTATATAAAATAAATAAAATCCACATTTGGCCGTAATTCCATTTGTGCACATGAGCGTATGATCCCTTTTGTTTTATATAAGAAAAAAACAACTACTTTATAGTAGTAAAATGAGATATAAAATATTTTTTTGATATTGAGTAAATCAACAGAAACGGGACTTCTTAATTCTAGCAGACACTACGCTATTTTGGGGGTCTGCTGCCATTGCCCTAATTGCGCACAATATATGCGTATCAATCGACTCAGCACTCGAGACTTACAACAATTTAGATTACAAAAGTCAATTTAATAATTCACCTACTTTAGATTCATTGCCCTTATGTTTCATTTTTTGTAAGTGTTTTCCGACTCAAGTATTTTCTAATCTATGATTCTCTCAGATTTTACTTGATTTTCTCTTTTTTTTTTAGTTTTGTTTCCTTAAGGTTATATAAATATAAGATTAATTCTGTAAATATAAGATTAATTATATAAGATAAATTCTGTTTATCTCTGGAAATATATTTTTATTTATTTTTCTATTACTGCTCTTATGAATAGTATCATCTTTCCTCACAAAAGTATACTCCCTTTCAATTTAGTACGGTCCCAGTAAGATTATTTCATTTGATTCACATTAATAAATAACAATGACAACGTTTCGGAGCAAGTGCCACATCTTGAGGTCCCGGCATTGCATCTATGCATTAATAAAAATAGATAGAATATATAATTTATCAATTATTATGTTCTTTAATTGTAAACAATTTACAAAAGTAAGTATAATATAATATTTACTATAAAATACATGTCATATGAAGGTTTAACAGTAAACCCTTCAATTGCTAACTAATCCAAAATATAATTTCGTCTATTAATGGTCAATTTATAAAATATTTAATATATAATGAGGCCTCCATTTTTCACTGTTACAGTGATCTCTTGTGGAATACCTATGTAAATATATTGTTGTCTTTCCTATATCTATTATTATTACTGTTGAATTTATTAATTTGTTCTTTATTTTTATAAATTTGGATTTAACAGTGTGTTAAGTATTGGTAATTATCATAATAATGTTTTATTAAAGATATTTTGTTAATATTTTCTTTCCAATTTATTTGTTATTTCTCTGTAATAGTTGCTCAAATTTTTCGAATCATTTTTAAAATTCACTGCTTGTTTATATTATTTTTTTTTTAAATATAAATAGCTTCTGCAGTTCTTCTATTGTTTATGTGCTTGACAACATCTAATATTTCATTCCACCTCACCCATAGTAATCCTGTGAGAGAGCCGTTCATTAATTTGACATATATGCTCCTTGATCTGAGAACATATGGTCTTGTAAGAGCTTATTTATATTAATACAATGATAATGACATAATTGATATTAAAATATTGATATGTATCATGAAAAAGAATATAAGAAATAATATAAGTTTAATAACCACGGAAAGGAAGATTAATGATCAGTAGGTTAAAAATAATGTCACTCTTTTGGCGAAACGTACATTATGTTTGTACTTTTTAAATAAGATTTGTTGAGGCACAGACCAGGACAGACTATCTATGGCCGTTTGTCTTATTAGCTTTGCTCTGTCTGGTTCTAGCAGCTTTCAGTCGTAGAGCAGATGTTTGATGTCCTGTGCTGTCTGTTAATCATATTTATATTTGTCATTAGTATTAAGTCCAAATCTTCTAAGATAATGTCCGCTAGGGCCATGTTCTGTCAACTGCTGTGTCAGTTGGCATTGGATACTCTTTGTTGTTTGTCACAGTTATTCCAGATTGAATTTATGAAGTGATCAGCCTTTTGTGGTTGTAACCCTTTAAATTTTCCATTTTCTTATTATGGCATCTAATATTTGTGGGCTGTTGAAAACAAATTGATGCTTTTTTGTGATGCTATGTTGGACATGTTCAATTGTATTTATATTTTAGTTATTTTTACAGTTTTAAAAATCCGGATTAATCAACACATTACTAACTGCAAAAATAATATAAATATAAATACAACTGCAATTGCCTAACATACATACCTAGAGTTAATACACAAAGTAACCCAATAGGGGTCATTGTGACAGTGAAAACTAGATGAGAAATATTTTCCCATGTTGATTACAAATTCCTGGAAATAAGAGTATTAACATAGATGTGTAAGTATGTATATATGTGAATATGCAAATACTGTTGTAAAGCTAATGATTTTAGAAAAATAATATCTAACATAGGAAGTCGTTGAAGTTTATGGACAGTCACGAAAAACATCATTAACTTAAATGATTTTAGTAATTTATTATTTCAAATTTAATGTTATTTAAATGTTTCCATGAAATCATTTAATATTTCACTAGTCCTACTTGTCCAGAAAATAATTTCTACTCAAAGTAGAGTTGTAGGTGAAAATAGTATGATGCGCGAACGGCACTAGATTTCATAATTACGAAAATAATTTCTCGTTACCGACTTGTCATTAATTTTTAAATAAATTTATTTTAGTTTAAATAAATAATACAAATTAACCCATAATAATATGTACTTATACAGTAATATACGTGGTATTCAGACAACTGTTAAAAATATGCTAGCAAAGCAAGTAATTGCAATCTGGTCTCGAGTATTATTCTGCTCACATAGCAAATGATGATTCTATTATGTTTGCAGAAAATTTAATTTAGTGGAAGACGCATGAAGAAAAGAGGAGCCTGTAATCAGGGAAGAAGGAAATAAAAAATAAATGGCGGGAGTAATATACAAAGGATGATTGATGATTGACGAGTGATGAGCACCACCGCTCTAATTGGAAACCGAACCCTCCGTTTTGGCGGGAATTTTTTTTATTTTTATTTTGTCGGGGATGGAGCCGTGACTTATCGTATTTTCTAAATCCCTCCTCAAACAAGAAAGGAAATGGGTCAATATTGGAAAAGCTCGGGACCCCTGAAGAAAACTTCATCCCTTTCCTATCGTCTCCTCTCACAGCTCAAATTTATTTCAGATATATATATGAAATAAATTATATATATTTATATATATATATATATATATATATATATATATATATATATATATATATGTATATATATATATATATATATATATATATATATATATATATATATATATATGTGTGTGTGTGTGTAGGGTGTTCTCCCCTAAAAAAGATTACGTTAGGAGTACGATAGCAAATTTCACAGTGAAACAAGTCTAGTCTTGACCAGTATTCAGACCAAAAACATGAAAAAAATAGATTTTCTACACTTTCTGGTAATCAATGAAGAAGCGACTCTCTGCATCTAATAAGAGAATTGAAAATAAAGTGATAGAGAATTAGATTTAGCGAATGAGACCAATACCTTCTCGATTCATCAAACACACAATATTTGGTGAATCGTTGGCGCTAAATCATTTTCAATATGACTATCGAATGTCAAATTCCAAGCAAACTTGTTATTTTTAGACAAATCGGCTTTAGTTTGTTTTTCAAAAAAGAAAAATATTCTAAAAATCGACAGACACGGAACCAATTTGTTCAGAAAGGTAAAACGGGGTTTAACAGCGACGTAAAACTTGATTTTGAAAGTCATACCAAACCGACGATTCACCAAAGATCGTGTGCTTGGCTTGGCGAGCTGCTATTGGTCTCATTTGGCGCCAAATCTTATTCTCTACCACATTAGTTTCGATCCGTATTTTTATTTCCAGCAGTCTTTTCTTCATACATTTCCAAACAGGATCGAAGAACATATTTTTTTTTAAAATAAAACTCAAAAAATGTATTAGGTAATTTCAATTTGTCAATCATTCTTATCAACAAGTTGTTTTTAATCCCAGAGAATCAAACTGTGTTTTTTAATTTATTTATATGGTTTAATGTTTCAGTTCTGTTAAAAATATGCATATATATACATTACTGACTTTTTTGTCATCCACTAGTTATATTGATGATTATTTTATTTCATGTTGAACTGCTGATACAATTTACACATTGAACTCTTACAATATTCTCTTAGATTACTTCGTATAAATATATAACTACCTTCTTGAGTATTCGTTTATTTATTGTTTATTTCCCTTTCCTCTACAATTCAAGCCTTTTTTACTTCCGTCTGAAGAGTATTCCCCGGTAGAATTCATCTTTCTCAAGGATACTCGTTTTTATCCTCTAAGAAATTTCATTTTTCTTTAGATTCCATTGATTCAGTTAGTCCCTTATACTCTGTTCATCTTTTATGAACCTGAGTTTTTACTAACTTTCTATAATAATAATATCGTCATATTTTTGGTAACCATTACAGCTGTTTGTACCATGATAAAAAAAGCAAAACGACATTCTTATTCTAATTTTTAGAGTTTTGGCTGTATTCAACTTTTTCAATTGCTGGAGTTTTTCACATAATCATTTATAATTACGTAATGTACATACGAAATCGCAAAGTCAAGTTGAAAATTGCTGTTCTTCCGATTAGGAAGTTGATTTGGCTGACAGTCTGATTCTCGTGAACTAAATTTCAACAACACCTGAGATTGGCATATTCTCCAAAATGGTGATTCGGATAATATGGAATACCGATTATTATTACCGCACAGATGGAAAAAAACACAATGGAGATTGAAGAAGCCATGAACTTCGAGGAAGAGAGAAAAACATTAGAGGGTGGAGAGTTCCAAAGCTTCGCCTGAAAATTACAGCAACTGGGAACCACAGAATGACTATAGTTCACAATCATATTAATATAATAGTAATATCATAAAACTGCAATCCATCGCATACTATTCTATGAAAAAATAGGCAGGGCCGGATTAACAATACAGGCAATTTATAATCTAGTAATTATTTTTTTATTTGATTTCTTTCCTGTTCCATGCAAACGTTAGTTCTTTATAAGGTATGTTTAATAAATAGGAGCCTACTACAACAACAGAATTTATTAGGTAACTTTTTTGATTCAGGCGGTCTTTAGTGTTATAATTATTTCTCGTTTTTTATGTAGAAAAGTAATAAAACAAGATTTTTTTAAAAATTATTGTTTCTTTTTATAGTCGGTCAGCCACATGTACAAGTCTCTTCGTATCAAAGAAAATCGATAGGAATATAACAGCTGCATTGCTGACAATTTGCTTTGTAGATCGTAGGTCTTAGTGCCTTTGCCCTTTCCATCCATATAGCAGAATGAAGGTGAACAATTTGAGAGATTAAGATAGGCGGAGGACAAGATGGCAGCAAAGAGAAGAGGCCCATCACACTGCTAGCAGATCATGATGGCCATCATGATTCTTATCGTTATCATTTAACTCATGTCAGCTGTCTAATGTCACACTTCTCCAACCGAGATCAAGCTCCTTGGATTTCTGTCTCAAGCGAAGACAAATAGTTCAACAAACGACTAAAGTACATCTAAATTTTTGTGAAGGTTGGTATCAGGTTTTTCGGAGGTTTATAAAAATGCTTCTGTTGGCAAACATTGGAAATTTAAAAAAGGAGTTTCAATATGAAAAAATTAACTGAAGCTTATTAAACTCTTTAGATATTTCGGAGGTTGCTAAATCCGATGTCACACTCTCTCGAAGCTCGACTGATTTTCGGAGTTACAAACTCCAGTTTCGAAATATGATTTTCAAAATATATAAAGCAAATTATATTACTTATTTAAATTGGAAAGACTGAAATCTCGCATAATTAAAACTGTATCCGGTACTCTTATATTAAAAATCTCACATAAAATTCGTAGTTTGTTTCTCCAAAAACTTGTGAGCAGCAAGGTTCAAGTGCATGTGGGAGGGTTAAAAGTTTCTCTCGTTATTTCACGCATGAAAAATTTTAAAGGTATGCAGAAAAAATACATAATAAGTAAGCAAGTGTAATAAAGCAACTAATCATGGCCTCAATATTTCGTCTATCTTGGTCTTTTGCCGCCCAAATTTTTGCCTGCTTCATTATATAAATTGTCTGATTTCATCCTTGTACAATTTCAAGATACCAATGGTATACCTACAATATCTGGTAAGTGCTACTCAAATAACAGGGACTTACGAGGTTACAGGTATGTGGCAATTGGATTCCTTTTAATGGCCTCAAATTCTTCTTTAATATTGAGTGTCCGATAACTTTAGTGCTCTTACTCAGCCTCCCCTGACTTTCAATATCAGAGACAGGGTTGTTAGAGAAGCTTGATATAGGGAATATCCTGGCCGAGTATAAATATTGTTAAATAGTTTCGAAGTGTTTGAAATGTGTTTATTTATGTTCCATTTCTTTTATTTTTCAAAGCATATTTATTTGTGCAGACGTTAAATAAATACGCGTTTTTATCTAATTTTAATTTGTTAGTTGACATCCGCATGATGGTATAGAAGGATCAATCTAATTAGAGATTGATATCAATCCCTAATTTCAATTTATCGTGAGTATTAGAATACAAATTTTCCGCTATATCAAACCGTTCCAGCCTATGCGCATTCTAACCTTTTAATTCTCTCTAATGTCACTATACAGCAAAGCATATTCTCTTCATAATCTTCTTGATTTTAAATTTGCCCGTATAGTCAATTTATGGTAGACCCACGCCAAAATACCTGAGTCACATTGATGGTAATTCCACTTGTCACAGATCAGTGATTGGAGTCTACAAGATTTTCTCAATTTTTCCAATATTGTTCAGAGCGAATAAGCTTCAATATTGCACGAACCCCTTTTACATTTTTTTAAATTTTGATGGTTCATCAATATTAATTCAAATCTTAATCACTTTTCTTAATTATTTTAAATTATTTCTTATTTAAGACTCTGTAGGTCTGAAATGAAAAGAGCTTTATTGACTTTCATAATCAACATAGGGAAGAGTCAAAACAAACTCCTTAAGGATTTTTTTTTATTATATATATTAATTTTTATTTTTAAAAAAATAATAAAAATGGACCTTTACAATGGCGGGTTTAATTTGAGCGTTTTTATTGAAATGCAAAACAAGATGTTCGTTTACTTTTAATAAAAAGAATTTTGTGTTATTTTGTAATACAGGATATTACAATTATTTATATTTACACGATGTATTGTCAACTGTTTATCCGAGCGTTGTTGTGTCTCAGAGGATTAAGACACAACACCAACAGTCTGATTAGATTCTGCAACCTGTCTGGAGGGAGATTTCTACGGCACTGCACCCACGCTGCACAGTGGGACGAAAATGACAATAATCGGTCATAATTCTTTACTTCCATACAGAACTTAATTTTTATAAATAAAAAATATTAAATATTATTAAATAAAAATAGTATATTTCAGTTTTCAAAATTATACTTAATATTATCTCAAATAAATTTTCACTCTATAGTATTACTATTCTGATTACATATAAATTCAATGGATCGATTATAACGCTTCATAAGTTAACTATATCATTTCAAAAATTTGGACACTCTAATATTTAATATTACTTTTTTTTTTTTTTTTACAATGATAATGTTTACAGCGGTGGTGTAAAAGAGTAATATTTACTATTTCCTGATCACAAATAATATTTTTGTATTATAACATTTACATGGTCAAGAAACCAGCTATGCTTGGGATGTCGTAGTATATTAAATTTAATCTGAATATTTAAGGCCGTATTAAAAGTGTCGTAAAGGTGTGTTTTTCTCGGTGCGACTATCACGACTATCGTTCAACGACTCAATCGTTAGAGTCGTTCGAAGAGCACAATTAGCCTGTATTTCATTGGTGTTTTCCTCCGTGCGACTGAATACTGAGTCGTTAACGACTGAGTCTATAGTCATTGAGAGAAGGGTAAATAAAATACACAGTGCATTATACAATATTGTTTTATTTATGTATATTATATAGTGCATTGCTATAGTTTTGAAGATTTTTGGACAAAACTTATTAATATTAATCAATTAAATTGATAAATAATATGTAGTTAATTTTTCAGACAAAATCAAATGACAAGAACTTCTTATGCGAAAATTAAATAGTTTTAATAAAAAATGGTTTTTAATTATCGACTGTGTGGGATATGATTTAATACCACCAAATTAAGATAAATAATGTTTCTTTATAAATGTTAATTTGAACATTTCTAAATTATTTTTTTATAATTTTATTAAATAATATTTGTATGGGTTTTTTGATATTTGTGAAAGAGATTAAATTAATATGCAATAATTTTTGTTTATTGATGACAGGTTTGAAATTAGTAAAATGGGCCGAATCTTTGCCTAATATAATTTAATAAACAACAAAGTAAAGAAATGAAGTTTAAAAAATTTTATTTTCCTGAAAATATAATAATAAAAGTAATTTTATTCTGGTTTTTCTCCTGTTCACCCTCATCCTAAGCGAAACAAAATATAATAAAACCTTCTGAGTCCTGCTGCGATAATCCATTGGCTGCAGGCGCAATAGCCCGAATTACCGATGCGACATACCGAATGCGATATTATCGCAGCCCGTCGCTGAGTGAACCCATTCAAATATCTTAGTTTAAATTAAATATCTTTCCAAATCGTCCCAAGCGACAGTATCGCGCCTGTCTGCGGGAGTCTTGAGATATTGTATTTATAATATAGATATTTCTGTGCGCATATAATTAAGATATCGTTTTTATAACATCGATATTTCTATGCCGATATAATTAACATATTTTTTATATAATAGCTATATTTCTGGAACGATATTACTTAGATATTGTTCTTATAATATCAATATTTCTCTGCCGATATAATTAAAACATAATTGTTATTATACCGATATTACGCTTCCGATATCATTATGTTATTGTTCTTATTATGTTCATTTACAGTAGGAGTTAAATAGTAATAAGATTTAAATAATTTCTTAACGTCCTCCAGATTCGTCTAGTTTTTTTTTTGCTATTTGATAAAAGAATTAATGATATCTGAAATATCGACATTTTTCTGCCGATATAATTAAAATATTTTTTTTATCAACTTCATTTCCAGCAGAATTTAAACATTAAGAAACAGGTTATCTCCTAATTTTCCTCCAAAGGTTAAGAAATTATTATTGTTATTTGGTAAAAAAAAAAAACTAAATAAATAAAACTTTTCGCTATTCATCCTCTCAAAAGCCCATTTACAATGGATTTTATTAAGGCAAAATATATTTATCAAAGGGGCTTTTATGTATTTTACAAATGTGCAATTGGATCGTAATCACCTTGAGTATTTTGGAGTGAACGCTTCCTATTTAATTAAAAACGATACTTACATAAAAATACACAATTATGAAACTTCCTGCTTTTCCGTGTGGAATCCGACCATGGATCTATATGAACTATTTGTTGACCTAGGTTGCACTAGGTCTACTATCACTTTTCCTCCTAAATATTTGCTGTGACCTGTAAGTTTCCTTGTGTGTACATCGCTCTGCTTCTATATAGTATACAGTTCTGCTGTATATAGTTCAGCAGCAAAATGTTTTTTCCCGAAAATTAGTAATAACTTCTAAACTATTAGCTATCTAGTGATTGTAGTGGTCTCATTCAGTCCAGAAACAAAAAACGCTGCCAATTATTACACCATGATTTATTATCTGGTCTGTCCATTCACAGGACTTTCCATGTCGCTTTCGTTTACAACTTAGATAATTAAATTATCATTCAAATGAGCATTTGGAATGTTTCAAGAAAGAAATATGTGTAGAATAAATTGTAAAAGATATATACCAAGTTCAGCAAATTAAAAGAGCAATATGCACATTTATCAGATTTGGACAAAATTTATTAAAAATATTAGATGAAAAATGAAATGAAATTATCCATTATCGATGTTTCAAATAAAGATAACTTCATAATTTGTTATTCGTAAATAACGAAAATCAAAATTTATCCGTCATCTCTTATCTTATGTATAACTAGATACTTATTGCAATTAAAAAGTATTCAACGGATAAACATTATTCGATTGAAAAGTCATTCGACCCATAAATATTACCTGATAAGTTTTAAATAAATAAATAATATATCATTCTAAACGTTATTCCATTTACATATAAATTAATTAATAGTTGAATTTGAAAAATGATTGATGTCACATCTAATCTTAAAATACTGTGACGTTTTGTGATACCTGCGACAAAAAACCATATTTCAGTTTGTCTTTTTTTTATAAGTTCCACCTAGATTTATAAATTTATTACATAACGTAATGTTAAAAATGTATTTTAAATAAATGTAGGTGCATTCGTTTGCAATGGCAATCCAGCAGTTATCGGTTTATTATTTTCAATAATGAACCTTTGCAAAACTTTTTTTAGACCATTCTCTCCTCAACATTTGAGGTTTTACGTTTCAACATTCTTGGAATCCATATATCGATTAAAAAATTCCGTTCGTCGGCCGTCCACAGCTTTTCTTGGAACTACTGGATAGATTTTCTTGAGATTTGGATCAAAATCACTGGTCACCCCAGGACAATTATCGAAACTCAAAATTATCATTTGTAATTTTTAGATTTGATAAGCCTTTTATAAATGTTAATAGAAAAAAAAAATGTTAAGAGTTTTGGAATCAGCATACCAAGGCATTAAAATAATATAATTGAAATGAAACAGTATCTCAAGATTTGCTGCAAAAATGATAGAGCAGGTATTGGAAATTTTGTCGCATGTATTTGACAACTGCCACAGTAAGAGTTTATTTGCCACTCTCTCGAAGAATTTTAACATTTCCTCCAGAAAACGAAGAAGCCATGTTGAGCATAGTCTCTCATAACTGGGGTTGTATTTTTATTTTTTACATATTTTTACCAAAGCAAATATTTTATTTAAAATTTTCCTCGACAAAAATCCGTTTCAAGTAATTTAAAGTAAAATAGAGCACTTTTAATGTTGCATATTTTTAAATATTAAACCTTTTTCACATATTTGATCTTACAATGAATAGCCTGCGAACTCCTCCGCTTAATATCCGGAAATATACCGATATTTTTTAAGAAATATGTAAGTATTTAGCCCGATTGTTTTAATTCTACATATCATAATATCAATATTAAAATTTGAAAATCGCTCACCGATTTTTTTTTTTTACAAAAGAAGTAAATAAACAAGCAAAAAAAAGTCTAGAAGGAGGGCTATTTCGACAACCAAAGAAGCAAAACAAGATTGTTGAAAATGTACTATAAAGTGGTCTGGGGCTTTCGTCTTGCTATCTGTAGTAGTAATGGCCAAGTCAACCGTTGTACAGTGATCAAAATTACATAATTAGAGCGTCAAATAGTTTTTTTTTAAGTTATCATTTCCGATTGAGATTAGTTGATATTTGTAGAAGGGGAGGGGAGGGGACATCTATGTAGCTGGTGTCTACAGTAAAGAATATATGTTTGAATGATAATAGTAGCGTAAATATTTTTAAAGAAATACACTCTGACTTAAATTTACCCCCTGAACCAATCATAACAAGATAAAATAGCTAGACTGAGGCGGAGGAATACTATTGTACCAACTTTGAAATATAAATATTCGGATTAAAGGGTTAGTCCCTATTCTGCCGTCAGTGAATAAGCCTGCCTGTTATTTAATTCATCAGTTCTAAAGAAAGATTTGGAAAATATGATTGCAAATTTATCTTTCTTGTCCAAGACAATCACAAGATTAGAGACCAAATGTTTTGCTCTTACTGAAAATGTGAACTTGACTAACGAAGCCATCGATAGACTACGTGATCTACCCTGGAGAGAAGGGTAGTCCATAAGAATGAAGATTGAAGATCAAATAAAAAAAAGACTTACATAATGCAGAATACAGCTGATGTTCACCAGGGCTAAAAGAATCACGGAGCAGGAGAGCCCACCGAATTAAATGCGAAAGAAATTCCCTCATTTATGTTTTATCCCCTCACCTCAGGCGACGTGAAAAGACCATTTAGCCGATACAAAACAATTCTGAGGGACAATCGGCGGAAATTTCTCTTCGAACATCTAAAAATGCCTAATTTGCGCTAATTTCACATGAATTTGGTGAATACTCGATACCTAGTAATTTGAAGTTGTTTGTTATTTTGCTTCAGTTTTATTTCCTTTGCTACCTAATTTTGTTCCTTAATTTTAATATTTTTTTTCGTTTTTCCTAATGTGTTTTTTAAATCTATTTTATATATTTTAAAGTACATTTATATAACATTTTATTGCTACATTTATAGTATTTTTAATAAACATTTTTTTACATAATTCACATCTTTTAGATTTATTTTTAAATATTTTTGAAATAATAACAACATATTTTGGATTTTTTACCACATAAAAATCCTAACCCTACTCATAACAAATAACAATAATCGTTAACGACTGAAGATTATATCCTTCTCCCGTACGACTATTGAAGCCGTGAAATAGTCGTTAACGACTGAAGATTATATCCTTCTCCCGTACGACTATTGAAGCCGTGAAATAGTCGTTAACGACTGAACCGGGAGTAGAGTCGTTATGGCAACGGTGCTCTACGATCGTTGTTGCCATATTAACCATTCAATATTGAGATAGTCGAACCGAGGAAAACATCCTTTACGACTATAATCGCTCAACGATTATTAAGCAGTAGCATACCTTAAGCAGTATAAAAACATTATTCGTAAATTTTGAGGTGATAAAATTTTTTAAAACGAAATATTTGAATTGTAGAACAGTTAACACATGCCATTGACCCAGGCAGTAATAGTTATCAATTAGGGTTTATAACCCAGGAAGTTATTGCTATGCTTCCTGGTTATCAGCGTTAAAACGAGTTTTATTTCCTTAATCATCCCTTCTCCTATTGTATGTATAAAAGCCTATCTGAAATGGACAGATCAATCAGTATCACAATGTAAGAATCAGTATAGAATAAGTATCAGAATGTAAGATAATAATGTTAGCTTTAAGTATAGTTTCAAGTCTAGTAGTAATATCTTTAGAGTCTATCTGTAGGTAACACTCAGTAGCTCATTATTTATATTATGTAACTTGTACTTCTTTATAATAAAGTTATTTTTAAGACGTGCATTCATCGACTTTGTTAATTGAACGACCTGAAGGATCCCTTGAATTATATATGTAATGAAAACAGTTTTCTTCTACGGAGTGAAGTATATTAAAAGAATTTTTTGTTCAAAACTGGCGACAGATTTGGTTTTATCACATAAAAACCCAATATTCAAATTTTCAGGCGAATCTAAAAATAAAAATGTTTTTACTAAAAATTTTGTAATGGGAATTACCCATCAATATTTTTTTTTTTTTTTATGATCCTTAGAATTTCCTATAAATCAGGAATCCTTCCAACGAAACTAACCACATTTGAGGTATCGGTAAAGGTTCTTAAACTACTCGATTTGCTTTAACTGTAGAGAACTTACGTGTTTTAGAACCGGCGTTATTCGAAAAAAAAAATTAATTTTATTTTTATTTCGTAATCACATTTTTTTACACAGACCTTCTAAGATAATGCAATATTGTATATAGGTATGGAAAGAAGATAATTTCTTCTTTCTAACGAGTCAAAGAACTTCGAAACCGAACATAATTTTGCGGCATGTTTTTAGTCTTCGATGATATTTTTAACATTAAGGTCTATTGGTTAAGCTAAATTAAAATCTGTCATTCTTTTTGGTATGGAAAATCTATAAGTCTAGTTTACTTAATAATTTAAATACTTTTTAAATTTTATTTGGCCAACAATCTATTAATTTTTAATGTTTATATTTTTCCTTTAATATACTCTAAAACAAATGCTTTGCCAGAAAAAAGCATATCAATATCATTTTTCAAATTCGAAACATAAAATAAAGCAGTTTCAGTGTTCATTTTCCGCGAGCTCTTAGGGCCTAGGACGGTTGCACGAAACGGTTGGACATGGGTATACTTTTTTCAATGTACGATAGCCCAAAAAAGTTTAATGGGCACATCGGGCACTCACCTTGTCAGTAACAGCGAATATTATAATTTTTTTCACGATATCATAATATTACAATCTCCAATTAATTTACGATATGAGTTAATAGATTTTTTTAGATGAAATTTAAAAAATAAATATTTTAATTATCTCAAATTAATTTAAAATAGTCTAGAATCATTTCATGGTTTCTTTAAACATTTACCCAAGAAATAAGGAATCAAATTAACGTCTGGAATTATGAGTACCTTGAATATATACTTTTCATCAGTTCCAAAGAGAATCTTCCATCTTCCACCTGCTCAAGTACTAAAAGTTTTACAACTTCTTGGTAATGATAGAACCAAATCACCCAAAGGAACTTACTCTAATACTACCTAATAATAAAGAAAATATTGCTAGTTATAAAGTTTTATTATTTAGCTCGAAAAGTATTAAATTTAAATAAATGAGTACAATAGAATTGGGTTTACAGCTTTCATTATCACGAAATAAGATAAGTCAGTTCTAATTCCACCTTCAAGAAGTGGGATGGATTGAAAATATGAGCTCCTTTTCCACAAAAACTAAATTTTGATTTAATATTAAAAAAATGAAATAATCTCCCACCACAGATTAAAGCAGGACACCACAGATCCAACCTAGAACCTTTTTCCAGATGTTTATATCCAACTTATTTTTGTTTCATTGAGCAATTTGTTTGTTAAATTTTTTTCATCTTATTTTTTGAAAATTTAACACATTTTCATATTATGTCATAATCTTTATTAAAGCTTTTCTATAAATAAAAACTTTTTTCATTTTACAAACGCATTATTCTTATCAATTATTTGCAAAACCAAACTAAATACTAGAGAATTATTTTCAATAAAGTCAACCTAAACTTGTCCCTCTTATTCAGTGAATCAATTTATTCATCCATATCATTATTTGATATTATATTCTAATGATATATTATTATTCATCAAATATTATTTGAATAAAAAAGTCATAATTAAAATATTTGCATGAAGCAATTAAGAAATAATACTAAGATTTTTAGCCACAGGTGATAACTTCATGTCTCTTTTATAAAACACACAATTTATATCAGCATTGCTACATTTTTAAATATTTAAGTTATTATTTTTTATTTGGATGATTTTGGAATGTTTTAATTACGATTTTATATTCGAATATATACATTTTTTCATTCGAATATTATTTTTATTTGATTATTGATTGAAAAATGATCAATAAATTTATTCGCAGAATAATGGAAAAATAAATAATGAATTAATAGAATTTTTTAGGTGAAATTTTAAAAATATATACAACATTATTTAAAATATTCTATTTAATTTAAAACAGAGTAGAATCGTTTATCATAGATACTTCATTATTCATAAATAAAATATAAATTTTATTCATTACTTGTTGCTTTTTCCTAAATACAATTTTCTCAACACTAGTTTGGGGAAGTTTCATGCGATGTAGCATGCAATGTCGAATGGGAAGTCAAACAGTGTGGAAATAGCTTAAGAGATATATTTTGGAATGGATGAGTTTTTTTGCGAGTTCCTGATGGAGGATTTGAGGTCGCATTCCGAATCGTTTTGTTTTAGTAGTAATACTTTTATCATAATTTGATAATAATTGATAGAAATAAACTGTTTGTAAATTATATTTTAAATTAAAAAGACATTGATGTTATATCAGTGAAAACATCGATCCGATTGTGCGCTAATCATGTAAAACTGCAATACTACAAATTTTCATTTTTCTCCAAAAGAAAGCATTTTATCAAAAATACCTCAATAGTAAAAGTTGTAGCAAACTAAATAAGTTATAAAATTAACTCATATACAGAGCCAAGCGTTAAGTATTAACTAATATAACCCGGTTTGAACATAAATTCAAAATGTCATTTTGCTGAAAAGGTCGGAGTAGAATTCTGATGTGTGGTGCTGAGCGTTTCATAAAGTAAATTAAAAAAAACATTTCTGCGCCATTCACACTGAAAAGCAAAGGAACCCGCAGAACATATTGATTGTCATATGTAATCGTCGTCCTTTTCTACACAACGAGCGGCAATGACTTGGAAGAAAGGAACGGTGATCAATTACACACCACACTTGAGAATTCTACCCCGACCTTTTCAGCAATAAAGGAATATCTCAGTCAATACTAAAAATAGGGCTCTGGGCATGAGTTAATTCTATAACTAAGTTAATTTACTGCAACGTTTACTACGAAGGTATTTTTGATAAATGGCTTTCTTTTGGAGGAAAATGAAAATTTGTTTCAAACAATCTTTACCGAAGCTTTGGATCGATATTTTCATCAATATAAACTCGCTTTAGAATTTGATTTTCTATAAGAAGCCGCCATAAAATATGCCCTATTCTTCTGAAAATTCCATAGCTATGTGCTCTGGAGACGTACTGCAGAAAGTTAGGGGGTTGGAATATGAGCTGAAAGAGAAGTTCAGACGACACAGTTGTGCCCCACCAAGTTTCACCCCTAAATCCAATTTTTTTTTAGAGAGTGTCAATCGAATCTGGGTGTTCCAAAAAACAAAGGATAACTCTTCAGGATTTTATAGCAAATGTAACTCTGAAATATTCCAATGAACATGGGTCATTAAATGAAGTCTTGATAAAAAAAAAAAAAAAATAACGAAAAAATACAATTTTATTTGACACTTTTTGGCAATTGATGAAATCAATACATCAAAATTAGATTAAAACTAACGCCATGGAGAATTAGATTTGGCATCGAATAAGACCAACAGTGATAGATCAAACTCACGATCTGATGATTTTCAAAATGACTGGCGAATGTCGAATCTCAACTCAACCTGTTATTTTTAGCTAAATTGGTTTTAGGCTGTTTTGCAAACGCAGAACCAAAATTTTTCAAGTAATACAGTAAAGTGGAAGAGAAAATTTTAATTTGGGATGACAACCAATTTTCAGATTGAAAAAATTGTTACAATGGCTTTCGCTATCTTTGATAGCTCCGAAGCAACTTGAGGCAGCTAATGAAATAACAATTTTGTCATGATTAAAAATCGTTTGTTTGATTACAAGAAATAATTCATTATTGTTATCTCATTTTTTAAAAAAATAGTAGGTGCCTGCTTTATTGTTTTTGGAAAGTTGGTTAAGTAATCTAAAAGTGTTTTACAGAAATATTTCTAATATCTCGCCCCCAGTAGTGATACAAGCAACACTTCGTGTGGTCACCGTTTGCGTTGTTTGGCGGATTTTATCGAATGCAGCGTTAATGTGGCAACGCATTGCATCAAATGTGCCTGTTATTGTAACGGAAATCAATAGGCACAGCTTATCCCCGGAAAAATAATAACCTGAAAAAGAAAAAGTAGACCATGCGATAAGTCTCCCCAATTCGCTATTGCCGGAAATTGCAAAATTCTCTGAGGTTAGTTTCGATCCGTTTTTTGATGAAATGAGCCGTTTTTTCACCAATTCCCAAAAAAGTGTCGAAAAACTTCTTGATTTTTATTAATGATTCTCATTTTTTTGTCCTGAAAACTAGTCAAGACTTCATTTTGTGACCTATGTCCAAAACAACATTTTTGTTCTCCCTAGGGTTTGCAGAGACAAGGGTGTAGGGTAGACGGGTATAGCATCCCTCACCAACTAACCAATTTGTATGCCAGCATAAGGTTCTTAGTGTCATATCTAGTTAAATAACGAATGCATGGAAAAATTCTTATGTGCTTGAGAAACTGAAATGCGAAGTGATGCAGGTTAACATTAATTTATAGGAGCCGAGAGAAGTGGATATTGCATTAGAGGCGGGCTATCAACAGGTGACCACTCGCCCATTGCCACGCTAATAGCAATCTCTAATTATACAACAGGCTGGCTGTGGCTTCCGCTTTTCTGTCCCGACTGCTAATTCACAAAATCCTTTATCTTATTTATAGCTCATTATCAGTTTGCTAATTCCCTTAAAGATCATAAACAAGTTTGATTGCCTCATCAGAAACAAGGAATATTTGGGTATATTATCATAAAACTAATCTGATTAAAAATAATAGACAATTTTAATCCATCCTATATTTATTAATGAAAACTTAATAAATATATGTTGTAAAGTATGAACAAAAATTTAAATTTGGAAATAAATTAAATATAATTTTAGCATCCAATTGAACCTCATTTTCTGATTTTTTTTTCTAATGATCCTGTTGTGAGATGTAATGTAGATAAATAGAATACATACCAAAATTGGCCATAAAAATAATACCTAAACAAGCACATCAATGAGGTGAGGGGATTGGTTTGAGAGTAAAGCAGCAAAAGACAGAATTGTTTTCATACAGGTCTTTATACATTATAATAATATAAACAAATTACATAAGATATCTAAAAGAAATGAAAGAAAAGAAAGCAACATTAAATCATAAAGACTCTGTACATCAAATAGAAAAATGTATATACTAAACAATTAAGAAAATGTTAATGATGAAAAAAATACTTACATAATTAATATTTACAAAAGAATGAAAAAATGTAATAGGCATGCTAAAAAGAAAAATTAACAAAAAAGAAAAAAAGACTTGTCCATTAGAGGAAAGAACAGTTCTTTCTAGCAAAGCTGCCAACCCTGGTTATATGCGTGTCGGCCTTTTCTAGCACACTGTTGAGTATTTTCAAACTATTCTATTTGCGTCTGCTACGTCCTATTATAAAATATGATTAAACTTAATTAATAAAAAATATTACTAAAACGCTGCAAATTATTACACAATGGTTTATTATTTCCAAATAATAATATTTCAAAAAAATCTTGTCTGTCCATTCACAGGCCTTTTCATATTTAGCATTTAGAGTGTTTCGGGAAAAGGAGTATGTGCAGAATACTTTATAAAAGATATCTACAAAAGATATACCAAGTTCAGCAAAGAAATAAAGCAGAAAGCACCTATGGGGTAGAAATTTTAAGCTTGTCCCAAGATTATTGCCGTCAGAGTGCCGAACTGGGAGTGTTAAGAAGAAACTGTGTCAATGTTAGTAGGCTGAGATAGTTAGGACATGTAATCAGAGGATGAAATAGTACAATATTGGATGTGCACTTCAGTAGATAAAGGAAAAGGAAAGACCAAGAAGCTGAAGGAAGTGCAGAAATAATTCAAGAAAAGATGAAGTAGAGAGATGCGAGGAAGTCGGAACCCACAATTGATAAGTCAGGAGGCCTAGGGCCACGCTGACCTATAGCGCCGAAGAGTTAGTCTACAAAGTTCATTACGCTATATCTCAGATAATATAATCATAACCTATATGATGAAGGGTTAGGTACCCTCTTTATACTCTGTAACCTTCCCAAAGTTTACATAACCTTTACATTGTTTTCGTGTTTGTGCAACCTTCTCAAAGTTTACATAACCTTTACAATATTTAACTTTACCAACATGTAAACAGGTTGGATCATGTATAGACAAGTTGGATGATGTCTAGATGAAATACAAATATGGACTTTGAACTGTTTATCTCTAAAACAAAAATAAATAGTAGGGCTTCTTAATCCTATAACAACTGGTGGACTTTGAACTGTTTATCTCTAACATATAAATAAATAGTAGAGTTCCTTAATCATATAACAGCTTTTGGACTTTGCACTCTTAATCTCCAACCTTTCTTATCTCGTTGAAACATAAACAAAACAACTTTTTAATCTACTACGTATTTTTATTAGCTGATAGTATAAATAATAGTCTTAAAAGGATTAACTTTTAATCCATTAAATTCCTATCGAACTTTTAATCTCTAAAATATATTAACAAATCGAAACGATGGTATCACGCTGGCCAAAGAGGTTCCACCTTTTCATAGCTTTGAAATATTTTCAAAGCACACGAGTCGGTATTGATAACTTCGAATACGATGCAGTAAATTTTAATTAATGAATATTAATTAATCATTAATCATTACTAATTCTTAATCCTTTAACAGCTTTTGGACCTTGAGCTTTTAATACCAAAGTGTAAAGAATGATTTAGGACTTGTTAATCCTTCCGCTAAAAAGTAAACAAATTTAGCTTTCGCAATAACGCTCTATCTCTTAATCCTTCCTTTAAAAGCAAACAATGGACTTTGAACTGTTAATCCTCTATCATTACCCATCTCGCTGAAACATAAACAAAACAACTTTTTAATCTTATATGTATTTTTATTATCTCATAGTATAAACTATTAAAACGCCGTAAAAGAATTAAATATTAAATCCTTAAAGTTTTTTTTATCATTACAAACAATGATAAAGAGCCTTTTAATCATATCATAATATCTGGATAGATGACGTCATTATTATTAGCTAAAGTTTTGTACCTTTTTCAGTTCTCAATGTTTACATTTTATACAATTTTTCCAAATTTTTACCTTTACCTACCTATTTCTTTTTTAAATTTTCTATAACCTCCTCAATGTTTATACATTTTCTGTCCGCTAGGGCGCAGCACCTTACTCCACTAGGGAATTTTCCTGGCTAGTTTACATAATGCTCTCAATGTCTATGATTTATGCAACCTTCCCAATGTTTACCTTTACCTACCTATTTGTTTACGTTTTCTTTAACCTTCCCAGTATTTAAATTTTATGTAAAAATAGTCTTCTCAACTGATTTTTTGCCTTTCCTAAATTGTTTTTCCCCTTTTCTGAACTTGATTTAATTATAGTTAACAACCCTGGTTCCTAATTGCACTCATATCAGACCTTGCGATATCATCGGCTCCCTTCGGCTACTCTCGGATATCCTCGGAGCAGTGCGGCCGGACCCCGATCATTGTCCTCGGTGACGCTCGTTCGCCCTCGTTTTTCCTCGGGCCCCCCACCTCGATTTCCATAGTCTGTCTTAGGGTGTTCCCGATTCGAGAATAACCGAACTCCTCCGGCCTCATATACATAGTCTTATTATTATATTTTATTTGTTATGTTTCGGTATTTTTAACAAATATTTTGCCATTTTTAAACTATATACTATTGTGTCAATCAAGATTGACATAACATATAGCTCCGTATTGTGCAGTTCTCTATTCTCAGAAATAAAATTTATCAGCACTGGATTGATGGTTGATTTGAGAACTTCGTTTCTTATTCATGACTAAAACTAGACTTTTGTTTGATTCAGCCTGTCAAGAGTGATATTTCATGGAAGGGCATATTTTATGGAAAAATATTACCACCAATGGTAGCATAGTTCATGTCCGTAAATTACTATACAATTACCTAATTAAAACCCATTTGTAAATTTGCAAAAACAACTTTGTTTTTATTAATTTAATTGCATAATGTTAAAACTTAATTATTTTTGTCAAGCTAGCCTCTATTTTTAATTTGTTGTTTCTTTAAATCTCCATTTTATTATTATTTTTTTAAATTTTTATAAAGTTGTAACGTAAATTCAAACATTTCTTAAAAAACTTTGTTTAAAAAATAAATAAAATAAAATAATAACTTATTAAGTCTATTATTTAAGCAAGTGAAGCTGACATATTTTTTTTTCTTTTTAAATGCGGTTAGAAAAACTGGCTGTAATTAATAAATTCAAAGTCTCCACTACAATCGTGTTAATAGGATCTTGCTATAGTTATCAAGCTCACATACAGAATTATCATGTAATATCGGGGGAAGATTAAGATTAGTTCATTTGCTGCAAAACGTCATAGAAACTATTATGTATCAAAGAACTGATGGTACATGATCGAAGAAAATTTGAATAATATCAATTGCTCTAAAATAAGATACACAAAATCTCTTAATTCACCTTCTAAAGTAAATATTTCCTTTAGAAGTGTATTTTGTATTCTGAGCTGTAGTGATCCGAAACTTGGAAAACTACTTAGGAAGCGTGTACTTGGATTAAACTTTAGATCCCAACTCCAAGCGAAACAAGTTTAAAGGAAAAGTTAAGATTTAGTCAGTTCTGTAGAATTTTAACTGATTAATGAACTTATTAAAGCTGTAGTTGACTTTGATTGTGAGTTCCATTATAACTTAATATTGAGGGTGCATTCAGACACTGTATAAAATCTGACCGTTATGAATTATAATATGTACTCGATTATAAAGCAGAATTTTAAATTATTAGTATTATGTATTATTTACACTGGTTTTGAAATGTAAAAGCTAATAATACGCATGAACAGTGTCAGAATTTCATATATCTTAGTTGGTACTGTACTATAATACGTCGCAGTGGTACCTAGAATATGTGGCCATCGCTATTTATAATGGGTTATATGGGTTGAGCTTATCAATAAGATGGAAGGAACTTTCCCCACCGGATCTGTTCAGCCAGGTGAGCAACAGTCTTTATAGTTAATATAGTATCCGTCAATATAGAACTGTACTCAATTTAACATTGTGATTTATTATTTACTCATGTCTGGTATCTACAATCCGTTTCAAAACTAATTAATTCTCGAGCCTTAAAATTATTTTCTATTTTTTTCCAAATTTTTACCTTTACCTACCTATTTCTTTTTTAAATTTTCTATAACCTCCTCAGTGTTTATACATTTTCTGTCCGCTAGGGCGCAGCACCTTTCTCCACTAGGGAATTTTCCTGGCTAGTTTACATAATGCTCTCAATGTCTATGATTTATGCAACCTTCCCAATGTTTACCTTTACCTACCTATTTGTTTACGTTTTCTTTAACCTTCCCAATATTTAAATTTTATGTAAATATAGTCTTCTCAACTGATTTTTTGCCTTTCCTAAATTGTTTTTTCCCTTTTCTTTTCTGAACTCCTCCGGTTCTAATCCTTTATTTTACTCCCACACCCAGAAGTCTCTCGTCTGGGTACCCCTTGATCAACTCTAAATATTTAAATTTTTCATAACTTGAAGTCCCATAATTTTAGTGGTTTTTAGTAATTTTAGCGGTTTTTATTGATTTTAGTTATTTCTCATCAACTTCTAATGGCAAAATACAGTTCAACAATAATACCAAGGTTAATGTTTAACCGAATCCATCATTTTCATTCAATTCATTGATGATATCTTTTGAGTAGGCGTTTTACTGCTTTACTGGTCTTTTACCTCTAATTTTTAGCATAGCTTTATATTTTTTAGTATATTTTAACCAATTTTAGATATTATTTTTTGTTTTTATAATTGATTTTTGCCTGTTACTTTATTGATTTTAGTAAATTTTAATGATTTTGGAAATAAAATAAAACATTTTATTAGCAAATATTTGTATATAAAACTGTTTTGAGGTGATTTATTATCTGTAGTTGATATTATTTGAGAATGTTGGTGTATGATATCATTTGTATGATACTATGTTTTTTCTTTGTTTTTTTTCATTCCTAATGATGCCCGAATTGGCGAAACGTTGACTGGTCAGATATTTACTGATGTTTAAGAGACTCCAATCTTTATTCACGATTCTTCCAGAAATATACTAATAATTTAGAAATATTCATATTAATCCTTCTCTATACTCGCTTCATAATTCAAATTGTTTGATTTCTTTCATGAAATGATAACTAATTATTAGATATTTCTATATCGTCTCTGGGTCAAAATGTCTTATATTGTGTAGGTGACTGTCAATATTAGAATGTTTGCCATCATCGGATGATAGATAATATTAAAATGGATTAATGGATTAAAAGTTAATCCTTTTAAGACCATTATTTAACTATCAGAGAATAAAAATACGTAGTACATTGACAAGTTAATCCTTTTAAGACTATTATTTATACTATCAGCTAATAAAAATACGTAGTGCATTGAAAAGTTGTTTTGTTTATGTTTCAGCGAGATAAGAAAGGTTGGAGATTAAGAGTGCAAAGTCCAAAAGCTGTTATAGGATTAAGGAACTCTACTATTTATTTATATGTTAGAGATAAACAGTTCAAAGTCCACCAGTTTTTATAGGATTAAGAAGCCCTACTATTTATTTTTGTTTTAGAGATAAACAGTTCAAAGTCCATATTTGTATATCATCTAGACCTCATCCAACTTGTCTATACATGATCCAACCTGTTTACATGTTGGTAAAGTTAAATATTGTAAAGGTTATGTAAACATTGAGAAGGTTGCACAAACACGAAGACAATGTAAAGGTTATGTAAACTTTGAGAAGGTTGCACAAACACGAAAACAATGTAAAGGCTATGTAAACTTTGGGAAGGTTACAGAGTATAAGTATTGTAACTAACCCTTCATCATATAGGTTATGATTATATAACCGTAGGGGAGGGTTCTCTCAACAAAGTCTCTCAAACGGTAGAAAAACAAAATGGTGGTCGGGCACACTCATGCCCTATAAGGTGGGTACCTAAACCATCAACAAAACCTCAAGTCTCTCAAACTGTAGAAAAACAAAATGGCGGCGTAAAAAAACAAAATGGCGGCCGACTACACTCATGCGCTATAAGGTGGGTACCTGACCCTTCAACAAATCCTCAAGTCTCTCAAACTGTAGAAAAACAAAATGGCGGCGTAAGAAAAACCAAAATGGCGGTGTAGAAAAAAACAAATGGCGGTGGGGTACACTCATGCTCTATAAGGTGGGTACCTGACCCTTCAATGGGTGGAATGGGTAAATCTCTTGGGCGGAGCATAGGTCAGGAGGTTCCATGCGTCACGTGACTAAAATATGCGGGCGGAGCGTAGACCAGGAGGTTCCGCGGGTCACGTGACTGGATCACTTGACTAAAACATGTGGGAGCAGCATAGACCAGATGGTCGTAATGATTCACGTGACCAGATCACGTGACTAAAATATGTGGGCTGAGCATAGGCCAGAATGCGCGGCGAGTCACGTGATTGGATCACGTGACTAAAAGGGGCGGGGCATAAGGGTCACGTGACTAAAATGGGGCGTGGCATAATAGTTAAGGTTAGGTCGAGGCAAAAATTCAAATTCAAATTTCCCGCCATAGGTCACGTGACTGGTCACGTGGGCGCGCACAGAAGTGTGCCAGCTCCCGCATTTTCCCTCTACTGATACATGGTTCTTGACGAAATGAAATGAATGGATCCTTCAGATCTGGCTGAGAAAAGTCCTTCGTATAAATTATAGTCAAACCATAGTGGCGGACCAATGGAGAAGCAGGACAAACGAGGATTTGCAATGAATGGTGCAAAAGAAATTGTGAAAGTTATTCGGTTCAGCAGACTTCGGTGATTCTGACACGTGCAGAGGATGGACCCAGCAAAAATTCCCCCAAAAAACAGCTATATGAAAAGCCAGGAGATGGATGAATGCGGGAAAAGTCCCGTCTCAGATCACTGGACGATGTTGAAGGTGATATGAAGTAGATAGGTGCCACAGCTGGAGGCGCCTTGCGTCAGACAGAGATGAGTGGAAGAAGACATTAGCAGAAGCCCTGGTTCTTCAAGTATTGATTTAGCTAAAACTTTGAAAAACTTTAAATATAACTATACCGATATAGCTTAAAAACTATATTACTTTTAAGTGATATTTTATCAATAATATCGATAGTTACAATTTTTTAAATAACCATAGTCAATACTCGACTGGGGTATTAATGCTTGGAGGCCCGAGTTAAAGCCTGTCGGAGACGGTACTGGATAAAGGTGACACCGTTGGAATCTTAATCCAATTATGAATGCCTAGTTCCAATCAAGTACATCGTAACAGGGAATCTGGATTATCAAATCATCTTTCAAGTTTTTTATTTGTTTTCACTTTGATTTATTTATTAATTCGTACCTTTTAATTACAATGATCAACAATCAGCAGATGGGCTGGTATAATAATAGATTCAACAATAATAAAAATAATAATATATAAATAAAATAAAGTAAATAAAAAAAAACACTTGATAAGCGTGAGGAGAGAGAGGCAATACCTATCGGCTTTAATGTGGGTCCAGCAGTCTCGGCGTACGGCGGACGGATTTTTTTTTATTCAATATTTGGATTCTATGTGTCTTGAAACGTATAACCTCAAATTTTGAGGAGGAGGGGGAGTTACAAAAAAATTTCTTTGGTCGATTCCAAAGGTCTATTATTTAAAATAATAAACCAAAGTATATACGTAGAGATAAAAAATTGGAAGGCTGCAAAGAATGTAAAGATTGTGAAGGTTATTCCAAATCAAAATCATAGTTTCTCAGGTTGAAGAAAAACTAAATGGTGGCTCATTATTAAGAGTAGGTATAGAAGGGATAGAGTACTCTGATTGGTTAACCAGGCGGGTGGGGAGTATATGAGGCTTGTCTATCACTTATATGTGCCTTGGCTTAGAATAGTCACGTGACTAAAAAGGAACATTGGGCAAATTCAAATTTTAATTTGGCGCCGTAAGTTGCGTTACAATTAACGTAGGAAGTACAGATAGAAGTTAATTATTTTTAAAACAAATAAGTAAAATGAGTGTTACTCGCTAACCAACTCCTAATATTTACATTTTCCGCAACTTATGTTCCTTCCGGAAAAATCCAATGGAACTCACTAATGTTTACCTATTGTTTACAGTGGCTCATCGTAAACAAGCTAGCGGCTCAGAAAATGTATGCGGTTGAGAGATCCTTGCTGAATACACTCAGCCTTTACAAGGTAGGCACTTGATCTTTTATTGGATTGGTCAAAGTTAAGTAAAACAAAATGGCCTCTATAAATTAGGTACTTAACCCTTCATTTTAATTAAATTCTTAATTTTAATATCAATTTAAGAAATTTACGGTTGTACAAAAAAGGTCTAAGTTGCGTCATTCAGGCCTGGCGAAGCACTCAGCTTTCATCCGGATAGCGGTTAACTCAGCAAGTCTCTTGGGCCACCGCCTCGAAAGTCGTCGGGGTTCATGTTGTAAGTCTGGATAATATTCAAAATCGTTTGTTCAGTTTATTTCGTTTTAGTCTGATGTGGATCTTCCATTTCAAGCTCTTACCCAAGAGAAGCCCCAAGATCGCACTTACTGAGATGCAGGTATTCGATCCCTGTTAAAATGCACCCGAGGGCATGATACATTATTGAGTATGAAAGCAATGAACACACTCTTCATTTCATTCATATTTACCATACTTTCCATCTGGTTGTTATTACCCCAAAAATATAAATAAACATTCTTTTTATCAGATCGTAACGCTACTCAATTATCTATTGAGCATCAGAAACTGAACTCATCCTATCTGACTGACTGTTGTCGTATGTTATGTTGTCGTCTCTTTGATGTGATTACCATGCTTTGGGCTAATTCTGATGAAACTGAATAGGTCTACTTCCCACGCTACAATTTAATATCGGCCAGAGTTCAACCAATTCAAACGCGAGGAGGCTCACCAAGAATTAATACAAAGCTTTGGGGGAAGGAGAATATTGTGAGATGAAAGGGCCGTGAAAATAGCGGTTCATAATGAGCTCTTTGCCCTTGCCATATTACTTCTCCCTCCCTCTCTATCAAATGTCTCCAATATCATGACTGGGCACAGGGACATATAAATTACTGACTATATCATATTGGACTAAGGGTTATATGATTTGTCTGTATTATATATATTCAAATATATATATTTATATAATATCGCTATATTACTGGCTGACACGCTGGAGGTTTCAAAAAGAGAGACTTATACCTACATATAATAAAATATATATTTGTATCGGTTAAAGATGGAAATCGATGCTTGGGAATGCATTTTATATTTATTTCTTTTTTTAACTTAAAAGAAGAGTCGCAGTCCAGCCTTCACAGGGTATGCATCGCGGTTTACTCCCTTTGGTGTTCAGAATTTTGTTCCTTGAAAAAGAAGCGGTTCCAAATACTTTTAAAACCACATCTATTATGAAAGGCACCACTGTATGCCCACAAAATTCTGATATTAACACAAAACTTAATAAAAGTCTGCGAAATAAAGGCACAGACTTCCTACCTACTATAATTAGACTTAATACTAATAATAATCAGACTTAATATCTACAAACTTCCACAGGACAGGTGCTCAAGGATTGTTGTAAAACACCTAAACCACGGAACACCAGTCGACATCATAAAATAAGAATTAAAAGAAGCCACAGATGTAGTTAATGTCATCTCTCGGTTCAATAAAACCCCTCCCTTGGTTCTTTGTAGACATAAAGAAAGGAACTTCCAGAGAAGACATGTTCAATATAGATGAATTACCTTTATATTTTTCTAATATTCTATACTATATTATATTTATAATTATTAAAGTCAGACGATAAATCTCTCTTTAGGGGCTTTTACGACATGTCTCTAGGCTATGGCATAAAAGCCTATGGGGCTTCAGAGGCTTAGCATCCAGGAGAGGATTGAGGCTTATCTAGAATGGAGACTTCTGGGCAACGTCCAAGAAGAGAACCACAAGGAAGAGCTGTGGGATAAGGAACATACTTCAGGTTTGAATAGAAGTAGGAAATGATCAACGGAATAGAAGGTGTTTGAAAAATCTAGGTTAAAGGTTGTAATTTCGTTTATTGCAGTTTGGATTTCAGAGATGGTTTTCAGGGGGTTGGATTAAACCATGCAGATGCCCTTTGGCAATGAAAACTTCGGAGCTCTTTTCCAAATTTCAATTTAATATATTTTATACCATAAGCAACAATAAAGGCACAACAAAGTACAGATATAATTTGTATCTAATACGTGACGGATTCTTAAATCTAACTTTGTTTACGGAAATTTTTATAACAGATTTTATTTAAATAAATACCTAATACATACCCAATAAATTGAGGTTATTATTAATGATGTAAACAAAGTATATCTTATAAATAAAACAAAAAAAAAACAACATAAAATTCTTGAAATTTCACATCAACATAAAAGTAAAAAAAAATATATATATGAAAACTTATTATTTTTATTTAAGTACTCAGTTACAAAAGAATATTAATTGTTTTACATTGGCAGGAATAGAGTGTAATATATTGATAAAGTAAAAATATTTCATTTTAAGGAAAACAATTTCATAAAACGTTTAATTGGGTTTTGTTGACCAGGTAATGAAGATATAGGGAGAGTACTTAGAGGAGATTAGCTGTTGATAATACCAACGTCACTCAATCCCGCCTTTTGACAGCAGATAATCTATTTTATCTTTATTATCTTTCATATTTGCAAACGTTAAGGCAGTCTATCTGGAAGTATGACTGAAGGCTTGGGGCTCTCCTCGTTCAATGAGAATTTTCACCATACCCAAATGACTAAATAAACATGCCATCAATGGTGTCCAGCCTTCTACAAGACATCTGCTGCTGTTATATCTGTCCCCCGCTCCAACATCAATGTCACCAAAGCAATGTGCCCTCCTTCCGCTGCAAAATGTAGCGAAGTAAATTCATCAATATCCTTTTCTTCACTTTGGCTCCAGTGTCCAATAACGTCAATGCACACTCAGTACAACTTCCTTTAGCGGCGAAATGAAACGCTGTCCGACCTGCTCCGCTTTTGACAGCAGTGTCATCTTGATCATCCTGTATGTCAACCCCTACACCAAATTTAACTACAGCCTTTACCACATTCAAAGATCCAATAGCCGAAGCTATGTGGAGAGCTGTTTACCCTTTTTACTTCCTTGTACGAAATCAAATTGCATTTGTAACCTTTGTTACAGAAACATATGATTTCTCATTTAATTTAAATATAATTTTTGATGTAAGCTTATTATGACCTTCAAGTAAAGTACCCTTTTCGGCTCACCAATTTTAACAAAAATATAGTAAATACATTCATATCGATGTAATAGTCCAATTTACCAAATTTGAGATGTTTTACATTATATTTTAATATAATTTTTGAAGAAATTCTAATATGAGCTTCAAGTAAAATACCACTTCCCTAAGTAAAGGAAGTATTGTAATCGCGAAAATTTTCGGTTTTCAGATTTCAACGAAAAAATCCATTTTGACCATCCCTGAATCCATTTTGACTAGTTTCGTCGTGGCGTCTGTACGTACGTTCGATCGTATTTCGCATAACACAAAAACGGTTTGCTGTAGGAAGTTGAAATTTTGTATTTAGGATTGCTGTAAAATCTAGTTGTGAACTTCCCTTTTTGGTCACCGGAAGTGGTACTTTACTTGAAGGTCATAATTGGTTTCCATCAAAAAACATATTAAAATACTATGCATAACTTCTCAAATTTAGTATTTATAACTTTTATATATATATATTTAAATAACATATTAGATTTTGGTTTAAATTGGAAAACCGGAAGCGGTATTTTACTTGAAGCTCATATTAGACTTTCTTAAAAAATTATATTAAAATATAATGTAAAATATCTCAAATTTGGCAAATTGGACTATTATATCGATATGAATGTATTAACTATATTTTGGTTAAAATTGGTGAGCCGAAAAGAGTACTTTACTTGAAGGTCATAATAAGCTTACATCAAAAATTATATTTAAATTAAATACATAAATCATGTGTTTCGGTAACAAAGGTTACAAATGCAATTTGGTTTCCAATCCAATTGAACATTTTTATTACTTGTTTTAAGTGTTAAAATTGAGTGTAAAATACTGGTTTTCCTCCCCATTTATGAGATCAACAAGTCTGTAGTATGTAAATAAGATAAGTGGGTTTTTCCGCTTAAAATGTCGAAACTGTCGATTTCTAATGCTTTATCCAGTGATATTGACAGTTTTATTGTTGGCACGGAACATGAAGAAATATCTTGGAAATTAGTTACCTACTGAAGGAAAACGACATATAATAACGGAATGAGATCTCCAGTAACAAGAGTGTGTGTTTTTGTATGTGTGTCAATAGATGGATGTCGGGAAGCCAAGTGTCGTTTTTACTGCAATCTTCGGCAACTAGTAACCAAATTCAGTATCTTTTTTTGAGCCACGGATTTATAATTTAAATGGCGTACGAGGAAGTCATGTGTTGCCCACATCAGATATTTCTGTTGTAATATTAACATCGGCACCCATTTCAAGAAGCGTTTTAACAACTAATGGGTCAGTAGCGACCGTAGTGCTTCATTCATGCCAGCAGCAGCCGCATGTGGAGGTAAGAGTTACCTCTGAGCAAACGCATCTCAACTTTAACACGAACCAATAGCAATTCCTTGATAGATGTAACACTGTTATTTTTAATAGCTTCTTACACAGGTGTAGCACCGGCAGCGTTGACAACTTCTAGATATGCCTTCAAGAATCCGAGTGCAGAAATACTGTAACTGATGCCAGTCTTTACTGCCAGATGAACCAGGCTGTACACGGACTGGGTCGATCCAACAATAGCTAAACCAATTATTTCACAAGGGCTGTTGTTAGTCACAGCATTTTCTAGTTTGAGCACAAATTCATCACTTTTTTCCTGATATTAAATTATACGCCTTTATCTTACTTTACAATTCCTCATTCTATGTTATAAATAATAAGTTACGATTACAAACAATAAAAAGAAATTAATAACAGAAAGACATTTTATTTATTTTTATAAATCACTTATTTATAACATTCAAAGCTACGGGCAATCGACACTTGTTTTTCTTTTTACGAAAGCTGAAACTATTCAATTAAGGCAAACCTTTTAATTATTTGTAAACTCGATTCAAATAATAAAGTTAAAAATATTACAACAGTTTGGCGTCTCATTCATCTTCTGATAATAAAACTACCTTCTGTGAACTGCACTGGAATACATTATCTCAACAATTATTCATATTAAGAATTGGATATCATGTTCATACAATTAAAGTTGCGGAATCACCGATTGACTTTTAAAAAAAGGTATTATTGAATAATTACAAACCTTAACTTTAAGCATAAGTAAATAATTGATAATATATTCAACAAGAATAACGATAGCCAAGACGGATGGATGCAGAGAGAGAAAGAGAGAGAGAGAGAGAGAGAGAGAGAGAGAGAGAGAGAGAGAGAGAGAGAGAGAGAGAGAGAGATGTCCTGTAATTTCCTGGAGCTTAATTAGTCTTATTGAGCTATAGTCAGCAGAAACGTATGATGTGATCCTGGGTGGCGTGATCTGCGACATTAACATACCATTCATTCTTAAGCCTACTATCAAGATATATAAAGTATAAATATTTAACTAAACTGGAACAATGAAACCATCACATCTAACTCACTTTACGGAATTTGTATAACAATATATTAAAATAAATAAGGCCCAATACTTTAAGATTATTATTAATGATGTAAACAAACTAAATATTATAACGAAAAAAAATCATATAAAACGCTAAATACTTCACATCTTAATATAAAAGAGAAAAAATATTTATGAAGAATTATAATTTTTATTAGAAAATCAGTTACAAAACATTATCATTATCATTTTTTTTTGCATAGCAGGAATAAAATATAATCTGTTGATACACAAAACATAAGTCATTTTAAGAAAAAAAAAATCTGATGTGGGCAGCACATGACTTCCTTGTACGCCTATTAAGTTATAAATCCGTGGCTCAAAAATATGGGATACTGAATTTGGTTACTAGTTGCGGAAGATTGCAGTGAAAACGACACTTGGCTTTCCGATATCCATCTATTGACACACATACAAAAACACACACTCTTGTTAATGGAGGTCTCATTCCGCTATTATATGTCGTTTTCCTTCAGTAGATAACTAGTTTCCAAGATATTTCCTCATGTTCAGTGACAACAATAAAACTATCAATATCACTGGATAAAGCATTATAAATCGACAGTTTCGACATTTTAAGCGGAAAAATCCACTTAACTAATATCTTATTCTCATGCTGCAGACTTGTTGATCTCACAAATGGGGAGGAAAACACTCTTGTTAATGGAGGTCTCATTCCGCTATTATATGTCGTTTTGCTTCAGTAGATAACTAGTATCCAAGATATTTCCTCATGTTCAGTGACAACAATAAAACTGTCAATATCACTGGATAAAGCATTATAAATCGACAGTTTCGACATGTTAAGCGGGAAAATCCACTTAACTAATATCTTATTCTCATGCTGCAGACTTGTTGATCTCACAAATGGGGAGGAAAACACTCTTGTTAATGGAGGTCTCATTCCGCTATTATATGTCGTTTTCCTTCAGTAGATAACTAGTTTCCAAGATATTTCCTCATGTTCAGTGACAACAATAAAACTGTCAATATCACTGGATAAAGCATTATAAATCGACAGTTTCGACATTTTAAGCGGGAAAATCCACTTAACTAATATCTTATTCTCATGCTGCAGACTTGTTGATCTCACAAATGGGGAGGAAAACCAATATTTTACACTCAATTTTAACACTTAAAACAAGTAATAAAAATTTTTAATTGGATTGGAAACCAAATTGCATTTGTAACCTTTGTTACCGAAACATATGATTTCTCTTATAATATGTTTATCATAAATATCATAAATTTAAATATAATTTTTGATGTAAGCTTATTATGACCAAGTAAAGCACCCTTTTCGGTTCACCAATTTTAACCAAAACATAGTAAATACATTCATATCGATATAAAAGTCCTATTTACCAAATTTGAGATGTTTTACATTTTATTTTAATATAATTTTTGAAGAAAGTCTAATATGACCTTCAAGTAAAGTACCGCTTCCGGTTTGCCAATTTAAACCAAAATCTAATATGTTATTTAAATATATATATAAGTTATAAATACTAATTTTGAGAAGTTATGCATACTATTTTAATATGTTTTTTGATGGATATCAATTATGACCTTCAAGTAAAGTACCGCTTCCGGTTTGCCAATTTAAACCAAAATCTAATATGTTATTTAAATATATATATATATATATATATATATATATATATATATATATATATATATATATATATATTTAAATAACTTATATATTATTATTATATTATTATTAACTTATCTATTATTACTTATATTTGTTAATTTATATATTTAAATATATATATATATATATATATATATATATATATATATATATATATATATATATATTACAATAATCCTAAATACAAAATTTCAACTTTCTACGGCTAACCGTTTTTGAGTTATGCGAAATACGATCGAACGTACGTACGTAGAGACGCCACGACGAAACAAAAGTCAAAATGGATTCAGGGATGGTCAAAATGAATATTTCCGTTGAAATTTGAAAACCGACAATTTTCGCGATTACAATACTTCCTTTACTTCGTACAAGAAAGTAAAAATCATAAAATTTATAACAGTGTTTTGTTGAACCGGCAATGAAGTTGCAGAGAGTGCACTTGAGGGGAACTTGCTGTTGACAATATAGACGTCACTCAACCCCTCCTTTTGATCTGAGATAATCAATTATATCATAATACCTCCAATATCTTCTAGAGGTTGCAACCCTAGTGGCGTCCATCCCTTTGCATTCATACCAGATTTGTCCCACTTTCCAACAGCGCTTTCATTACGTTAACGTCCCCTCCTTTAAATGCCAAACTTTGAAAATGGTTGATAGATACAGGTGCCAACGAAAATTATATTTATACCAATACCATCAAATACTAAAAACTTAATGATCCCATTATTATAACAACACCTAAAAGAAAAATACTGGAACAAATAGTTGTTATTTAAATTTAGAAAAAAAACGTTTGGAACATTTGAAACCGAAATTTTTTTCATATTCCCATTTTCGGAGAAACATGATATTTTTTAGGATACGGCACAATGAAAAATTAAAAACAATTAAAAATAAGTGTCCATTCGGAAAACAATACACATATACTATATCCCTCTAGTATAAAATAGAAAATTCAAATTGATTATACACATTAAGACTAAATCAGAACAAGGAGTTAATTTAATAGAGAAGGAGTTATAATATAAAAAATGATAAAATAATATGTTACATTCACTCTTTCGAAGTAATAGCCATTAGGTCTGAACCGGTAGAAGTCGAAGAACTATTAATATCTTGCGATTCTCATTTTAAAAAGGTAAAAGTAGAAATACCGAAATTAATAATAACAGAACATATAACAAATATTACACTTAATTCACAAATTTGAAATTATTTTTTATGGGAGTATAGTATTGATTAAACCATCCGATTATAGGTTAAGGAATATTTCTGCAACACCTCAATTAGAGAGTGACAGCTAAGTTTTATTGCATTTTCCTAAACTAGAAGTGGTAGGAACATAAAAACACCAGTCCATTCCGGTCTTAGCTGCTAGGTTTGTCTCACTTTCCAACAGTGCGGTAACCACGCCAACGTCTTCTCCCATGATAATTCCTATTACTGAGATTAGCTCCTCGGTCAATAAAAAAGCTTCAACAAATCCGAATTGCCATTCCTAGATGCCATCCTTAGTGGTGTCCCGTCCCAATATGATTTAGCAGTTTTATCTGCCCCACTTTCCAACAGCGCTTTCACTACGTCATCGTGCCCTATTCCCACTGCATGATGCAGGGCAGTCCAGCCAAAATCATCCCTTTCATTTAGAGGCGCTCCTCGGTCAATGAGAAGCTTCACCACATCCAAGTGGCCATTCCTAGATGCTGTCATTAGTGGTGTCCAGCCCGATCCTGACTTAGCTCTTAGATCTGTCCCACGATCCAACAGCGCTTTCACAACGCCAACGTGCCCTCCTTCCACTGCATGATGCAGGGCAGTCCGGCCATCATCATCCCTTCTATTTACAGGCGCTCTTCGGGCAATGAGAAGCTTTACCACATCCAAGTAACCATTCATAGATGCTGTCATTAGTGGTGTCCTGCCCAATCCTGACTTAGACCATTTTTCAGCTCCATGATCCAACAGCGCTTTCACTACGCCAAGGTTCCCAACTTCCACTGCCTGATGCAGGGCAGTGGAGCCATCATCATCCCTTTCATTTAGAGGCGCTCCTCGGTCAATGAGAAGCTTCACCACATCCAAGTGGCCATTCCTAGATGCTGTCATTAGTGGTGTCCTGCCCCAACGTGATTTAGCAGTTTTATCTGCCCCACTTTCCAACAGCGCTTGCACTACGCCAATGTACCCTCCTTCCACTGCATGATGCAGGGCAGTCCAGCCATCATCATCCCTTTCATTTGGAGGGACTCCTCGGTCAATGAGAAGCTTCACCACATCCAAGTGGCCATTCCTAGATGCTATCATTAGTGGTGTCCTGTCCCAATCTGATTTAGCAGTTTTATCTGCCCCATTTTCCAACAGCGCTTTCACTACGCCAGCGTGCCCTCCTTTCACTGCATGATGGAGGGCAGTCCAGCCATCATTATCCCTTTCATTTAGAGGAACTCCTCGGTCAATGAGAAGCTTCACCACATCCAAGTGGCCATTATTAGACGCAATCATTAGCGGCGTGCGGTCATAAACATTATTATCTATTAGATCTGCCCCACTTTCCAACAGCGCTGCCACCAAAGCAACATGCCCTTCTTTCACTGCATAATGTAGAGAAGTGCATTCATCAATATCCCTTTCATCCACTTCGGCTTCAGTATCCAAAAACATTAATGCACACTCAATACAGCCTGCTTCAGCAGCAAAATGAAGCGCTGTCCGGCCTGTACTGGTTTTAAGTGTAAGATCTGCACCTCTGTACAATAAAAAAGCTAAAGTTTGTGACTTTGAATTTTTTGCAGCAGTCATCAATGCAGTGTTACCTTGATCATCCTGTATGTCTATCCCTGCACCGAGCTCAACTAGAGTCATTACCACCATCAGAAATCCATTAGCCGAAGCAATATGGAGAGGTGTTTCTCCTTTTTCTGTTGTAACATTAACATCCGCACCTATTTCTAGAAGCGTTCTAACAATGGATGGATTAGTGGCGATATGTAAAGGTGCGAGACCATCACTATTCCTGGTGTTGAACGGCACTGTTTGACCTTTCAATACTTTTAGCATTTCAGTTACATTACTCGAGCGAACTATTAAGTGAACTATCGTGTCATTATTATCGAATCTGACATCAGGTAATGATATATATTTCATAAGTACTTTAAGCATTTCAACATTTAAAGACACAACGGCTGTATGCAGAAGACTCTTTTCTGCTCCTGGTATCATACTGACATTAGCTCCTCTTGTCAGTAAGATCTCCATTCCTTTGACATTTCCCACTCTGACAGCTAGCTGTAATGGGGTATCGCCAAGTTGGTTCTTTATATCTGGTTCTTGTCCTGCCTCAAGTAAGGATTGTAGTGCTTCATTCATGCCAGCAGCGGCCGCAATATGGAGGTAAGAGTTACCATTAAGCAAACTCTTCTTAATATCAGCACCAGCCAATAGCAATTCCTTGATAGGTGTAACACTGTTATTTTTTATAGCTACTTCCATAGGAGTAGCACCAGCGATGTTGAGAACTTCAAGGTCTGCCTTTAGGTACCCGAGTGCAGCAATAGAGGAAGTGCTGCCAGTCTTTACCGCCAAATGTACGAGGCTGTCTCCGGACTGAGTCGACCCGTTGACATTTCCTCCTTCAGTGGCCAAAGAAATAATTTCACAAGAGCTGTTGTTTGTCACTGCATTTTCTAGTTCAAGCGCCAAGTCGGCAATAATTTCCTGAAAATAAATTATACAGTTTTATCTAACCTTATAATTTTATTATTCCTCATTCAGTAATTTTAGTGATAATATCAAATATGTAATGATACATTTATAAAATTGCATCAACAAAAAATATATTATTAAAAACAGTGTCTATAACATTTTAAATATATTTTATTTGTTAAAACTCTTATTTATAAATGAAAATATTTATTTATTTTTAAATGAATTTGAGCATCTATGGATATGTTACAAAATAAAAAGCAATAAATTGAATTCTGTAAATAGAACTATTCGAGGTTTCGAATATAAAAGGAATTGTTAGATATTATTTTCACTGTCTCCTAAGATAAGTTTATATATATTCTATATTAAAGCATAGTTTTAAAAGTAACGTTTATGTTATTCCTTTTTGTTTATATTTATACTGTCCATTCTGTGACCAAGCACTATCGCCCAGCAGTTGGTACGCGCAGGTACAACCCTTAGCTAGCTTTACTAATCTAAACTGTGTGCTGTGGACTCTATCTCGGAAGTAGAGAACTACTCTAGTAGTGCATACATATTAATCATCTGTAAACCTGTTTCAAATTAAGTCTACGCGAATCAAATAGGCATCGTTGTAATCCAAACTGATTGCACTACACCATTGTTCTCAAAAAGATGCTTGACACTGTGGGATACGTCCTCGGAAATTTGGTATGATATGGCTGATCATGGTCATGCCAATATTTGTGAAGGCATTACTATCGTACAAATACTTTAAATAAGTCAGGCAGTGGTGTTGTTTTGTCAGACCTTGGTGACTAGGATTTTGACGGAGGTCAGTGGAAGGAGAAATGTAGGAGAAAACTTGTGGAATCGGCATCGAACCTTCGGGTTCAATAAGCCTTTATTTACTTGCTAGAGTCTTTTAGATAGAATCTACAATATCAGATCTAATCCATTTCTCCTATCTACGTCTCGGTCTACCGTTCGATCCTTAATTGATCGGGCCAGTGATTATAACTTCTTAGAGATTAGATGCTTACCTAGCCCGAAAACAAATCCTATTTTATTGATGTGGTGACATTCAATATTTAATGGATGCGTATTATATTAATTATTGTTTATCTTATATTACACTAATTAATATTTTTTTCTTTAAAAATAAGTAAACAATTTATATGAATGCATCAGAATTGTCTAAACCTTATGCTTGGGTATGTTTACATTTATTTCTAAGTGTTGTGGTTATTCCAATCTAAATATCTAGGAAGTTATCTGCTTCGAACACCTCAAGCAGCATAACTTTTTGTTGCCCGTTTGTTCTGATTGAAGAAGTGTGTATTTAACAATTTAAGAATTATGTATTTAACAATTTAAGAAGTATGTATTTAACAATTTAATAAGTATGTACTTAGCAATATATACGTAGATATTTACGATCAAGGTAAGTTTGACCAATAAAATATGTAAAAAAAAATTGTTCAAATTACTATCTTGAAATGGCATAGATTAACTCTAGCATAATAAAAGTATTATTGTGACGCGGAGTAACGCGATGACCTATTCATTAATATAATACTTGTTTTTTGCCAAAGTTTGCTAATTAAAAATTTATTGTTACATTTTTTATAAAAACCATACCTTCATATTGTTTTTCAATGCACGGGTTTTCTAAAAATGTAACAATAAATACTTCATTGACAAACCAACCTTAATATATTTCATTGAAAGACAATAATTTAAAAAACTCCAGAAGTTCAATAATTAATCTCGGTCCCCAAGTAGATAAAGCTGTCAAAACATTGGGATCGATTCGGGCCTACATAAAAAAATTCTTCTGTTTCTTCTACTCCTCCAACTCGCTTATACTTTATCTTCTGTTTATAGACAATAAGACCAAGTTTATTCGCCTAGTCTTCAATGCAAGGAACGCCTGCAATGTCAAGGTCATCTGCATAGCCTAAAACTTGTATGAGTCTACTATAATAAAAAAATTGAGGTTTTATGTTTCAAGATATGTAGAATCCAATTATCGAATAGATAAAAAAAAAAATCGGCGGCAAAAAATCATTTAATTCGGACCAGCATTAGCTGAGATATAGCGTAATGAACTTCGTAGACCAATTTTCCGGCGCTGCTGGTCATCGCTAGGCCTCCTGATTAATCTATTAGAGTTCTGAATTTCTCGCATCTCTCTGCTTTATCGTTCATTGGATTATTTCTGCACTTCCTTTAGCTTCCTTAGGCTTTCCTTTTTTTTTACCCTACTGAAGCGAACATCCAATATTTCCTCTGTATCATTTTATCCTCTGATTACATGTCCTAACCATCTCAGCCTACTTGCATTGACACAGTTTCTTCTTAACACTCCCAGTTTGGCACTCTGACGGCGATCATCTTGGGACAAGCTTCAAATTTCTTTTCCTTTGGTGCCTATTGCTTAATTTCTTTAACTTGGACAGACCAGATATTTTTGAAATATCATTATTTGGAAATAATAAAGTTGTCCCTCATAACCTGACACTGATAATATCAATTTTCATTTTCGAGTTTATGGGAATTAATGCAATGAAGTTAAAAAATTAAATTTTCGTAATATTTCTTTAATAAAATTCTTTTAAAAAAACGTAATAATCCCAAAACTTTGAATTTATATGCAGGTATTAAACATTCGGCATCATTGGGATTATTAAAATGGCTACTGCTTTAATTAGATCACAGCTGTTGATTTCCGCTATAGGCTAGTGAGAAGAGTAAACCCGCCCTCAGGACGGAAGGTTAAGAAAGAACAAGTTTCATTCGTACCGGGTAGAACGACTCAGGACAATATCTTTGTACTTAGAAACAAAGTAGAGAATTCTTATTTTCATCCAACATTGGAGTCGAGTGTAGTCCTAGACATTTAGCAGCGGAATACCTTTACGGAGATGTGAAAAGTTAATGCTTAAAGTATTTTTGTTTCGGGATGGGCCTATCTTCGTAGATTGTTGAATAGATATCATTATTCATAGATTATCATTATATTCGGATAACGCGAAATTAATATCATTCGACGTCACAAATCTTTTCACAAGTATCCCACCACTAGAAACAATAGAAATTTTAACAGTTAATCTTCCGATCGAATCTAGCACCGCTAGAAAAACTAGATCTTTATAATTTGATGTCTATTTGTATAAAACATAATTATTTTCAATTTGATGGCAAATTCTTCAAACAGGAAGAAGGCTTACCGATGGGCTCCCGTCTCTCACCCCTTCTGGCAGATTTATTTATGGACAAATTAGAACAAAATATTCTTGACCCAAATAATTCTCAACTAGCTCAGCAAGTCATGTACTGGTATCGATATGTAGATGACATTATATGCCTATGGTCTGGTACGACAACACAAATAAATAATTTTTTAAAGGAAATAAACGAAATTCATCCCTCAATTAAATTCACAGTAGAACTGGAAAAAAACAAAACCATAAACTTTTTAGATTTAGAAATCTCAGTAAAAAACAAACATCATGAATTTGGAATTTACCGGAAACCCACCCACACGGATGTCGTTATAAATAATGGTGCTAGGAGACCGACAGCACATTCATTAAAGACTTAGGAGTTAAATTAATACATCACGTGTGAAAACAGTCTCAAATTAAATATATATGAAGCACTTGATATAATAAATCCTTCAAATCCAATCCAGATTTTTGCTTAAATGACCAAATAAATATCTCCAACAGTCCAATCTTAAATTTATTCCCATCTATAACAGAAAAAACAATTACTCACCGGCATTACTGGGAAAACCCTGACCCTTAAACCGTTTACCTAAAAACATCCTGCCTATCTTTCATTCATTGTTAGTACATTGCGAGAAGGAACCAGTACAAACTTTTCTGTTTGATATAATCCATTTAAACCTTGGTGGGTACCAACATGTATGTGATTTCTTGTCTTAATTAAATTCATAATTCATAAATGTATTATAATACTGATTTATATAATTTAATATGTATATATATGTATATATATATATATATGTATATATATATATATATATATATATATATATATATATATATATATATATATATATATATGTATATGTATTTGATAATACCAACTATATTTTGAATTGCTTATTTTTAAATTTTTTGTGTGTTTTTAGAACTGAGGATGCATTTATAACATTCGAAATTAGTTTTCAATAAAACAAAATTATAGAAGTGGCAAATAATTTATCAATCCCTAATTAGATTGACACTTCTATACCATCATGCGGATGTCAACTGATAAAATCTTTTGTTATCAATATCGAAGACGATAATCCATTCTGTGTGGAAACAGATCCATCAGATATAGCGGTTGCTGCCATTCTTATTCAAAACAAGAAACCCACTTGTAAATGAGGTTACTTTACTTGAGGCCAAACCAGACTATGCCCTCATTAAATTTTCCGAGGGCAAAGAGACAGTAAAACTACATCTGGCTCCGATAGATGACAGAATTGAGAGTTCAAATGTTGGAAGGTTTTAAGAAAAATCTACAGGCATATAATACAGACATCGAACTTAAATAAAGAAATTTACAAAAAATGGAAGATGATTAGCAGAGATAAACTCGAGACTATAAAAGAGGGGATAGCAGAAACCACGAAAGTAGCATTCTGCAAGTGTTCCCATTTGACACAGCATCCTTCGTAGGATTAGGATCCTGACTTCAAGACTTCAAAAGAAGTCTTCAAGCCCCAACAACGGCAGACTCACACTCCAGAAAAGTGAGTAGTTTTATTATCAAACCAACGAAATTAGTTAATATCATTGAAATGTCAGATCCAATTAAATAAAATAATTCAAGATTCGATTAAGACCATATTCCAATAATTGATGGAAACCCTAATGAACTAGTTTTTTTTTATGTTTTTTAATCACACAGTTTTATTTATAAAAATTAAAGCAAAATATCTGAGATATCCAGAAACGAGTTATCGGCCAATTAGAAGAACATTTATTAACGATAGTCGAATTACTTAATGAAAATTTTGATGACGAATCTTTCGAAATTTTAAGTGATGAAATTTTTCAAGCCACATTTCATTTCAAAGTTACCACAGAATTCATTGATAGAGCTAGATTAAATTAGATAGTTTAGATAAAGAACCCGTTACTCAGATAATGTTAAGAACTGATAAAGGAATCATATATCGCATTTATCATTTTTTTCTCACACTCTTAGTAACCACATAATGATTTTTAATACTAGCACTTTAGATAAAGTAAGAACCATAATTTACAATTAATACTCCTCTATTATTGCAAATTTAAATATTAAGAAAATTTTTAATAACAAACAAAATCACCAACCTCATTATACACTTCATCTACTTCTCATTCATTTCAACATCATAACACTCTGTCTACTTCACATTCATTTCAAAACAGAAATTTTAGCAATCAACTTCATATAAAAACAAAATCGATATCACAAAACTTTAACCTTACTAACAATCAGTATAACAAGACAGTATTATCAAAACAGAATATTGACTCTTACAACACTAATAATGAGATCAGTTAGCAATTTACAGAAACCACGAACTCATAATTTTATTTCCCCTTAGGATGTAACACACTGTGAAGAAGAACCCCAACAAATCAATGACGAGCCAAACTAAAATGGCAGACTAACCGCACTGGAAAACACAATAAAAATTTGGAAATATTTGATAATTTTTTAGATGCAGGTTACAACAAAGAAAACCCTCCGAATTAAATTTAAACTTACGTACAAAAACTTTGCCACACTTTGAAAATGGTTGATAGAAACAGGTGCCAAAGAAAATTATATTTATCCCAACGCAATATCACCAAATACTAAATTAATTGATGATCCCTTTATTATTACAACACCTACAGGAAAAATACTGGAGCTAATAGTTGTTATTCAAATTTAGAAAAAACGTTTGGAACAATTGAAACCGAAATGTTTTTCATATTCCCATTTTCGGGGAAACATGATATTTTTTTAGGATACGGCACAATGAAAGATTAAAAATAAGTGTCCATTCGGAAAACAATACACATATAAATCCCTCTAGTATAAAATTGAAAATTAAAATTAAGTATAGACAATAAGACTAAATCAGAACACGACTACGACTACGACTGGCTGGTACCCGAAATTGGAAGGCTGCAGCACTTAATCGGAAAAACTGGCATTTGTTGTTGGAGTAGGCCAAATATCAACTTATCGCTTAGCGCCTCAAAATAATAATAATTACCATTAGGTTTATGCAAAAAATATGGGCCAACTAGCTCAAAAAAATAGCTTCCCTTCCTTCAACTATAGTATTAAGGTATTATTAATGCGATAATTGCAATTGATGAGCTTGTGCGGCTGCGGTAGAAAATTTATTTTCTTTCCTTAAGCCATTAACCGACCCCAGTGATATGAGCATGGTGATATGGGACTACGAAACGGGTGCCTGAACGTCTAGATGTGTTATGTCTTATAGGTGATGTCTAGAGGAAAAAGCAGTTCTAAGGGATGAACTTACCGATGAAGCTACCAGGAACATCGCTAGTAGCAGGAGTATGGAATGCACCATGTCTCAACACTCTGGCAGGTGGGATGTTGTATGTAATTGTCTGAAACAATTTATTAAATGTTAATTGAGAATAAAATACTATCATTTGATGTCTGTAGTATAATTTTGGTATACATGAAAGTTATACGGTTAAAACCATGCTTATTACAAACTAATTAAAATTTTGCCAATTCAGGAATCGGCAAGTTTTGTATGAAGTATTTTGGAATAGCTTCTGAAATACAGATATTATTGAAACGCAAAAAGCCATAATTTTTTTCGCATTAATAACTACTTTTGTGTGCAATTTAGTTTGAAATGTATAATAATCGATCTTTTCGAGGATTAAATTTTCTCCTTGATTCATATAAATATTCATATTTACTCTTAATAGACACCATGAATTCTAGCAATAAAATTTTAGAGAAAGTGGACTGGAAACAGAAAATATCGCTCACTAATTAATTTAGTATTAATGAATATTATTTCATCATTAATCCATTATGTATGTTAATAAGTGTGTATTTCATGAGATTGATTTAAATTCGGGGGGGAATGAAATTTAATAAAAAATAAAATTTCAACACATTCCAAGAATATATTTTTTGACAATACATAGATATACACAGGTCCCGTGTCTCAATTATAATTTTCCGAATTTTAAAAATATAACATACAAAACATTCGGAAAATTTAACGTTATTGCTGTTGAGCTGTTTTCTAGAAGGTTTCTCGAGATGGCGGGAAAAGCACAATAAGGAGGGAATCGAAAAAATGTATTTTCCAGAGAGGTTATACATGCAACATACCTGAGAATCGAAATTACTTCACCTTTTCCAATCTAAAATGATATTTCTACTTGTCTTGTATGGCAATTACCAGACATCGGGAAATTGTTGATTTCGAGAGGTGTGCTCGACCAAATTTATAAATTTTGGTACTCAGTGGACAAACAATTTGATGCTCTACAACTTTTATGTTGTGAGGTTTTTTCATTTCCTCGCATATATAGTAAGTACCCTTAGTTTTGGCCACGTTGGAATAAATCATCGTTTTTGACTGTAGGTTTCGACCACTTAACCGAATCATTGAATCTCGATGATACTGGTATTAGTAATGATGGGAGGGAACAAGTGCGGAAATTGGTCTTTTTGAAAACCAATTTTTCCTTCATATTGAACCTCCTGATTTTCCTAATGAAATTCAAATGAGACGGCCATTCGATAGAGGAAGCCTAGAACCACGGTTTTTGCCCTAGTGACAAATGTGGCGTCAACTTATGTTCAGAATTTCTAAATCAGTGGAGGCTGTACATTCCAGCAAGGTCTATCCTCGCCCATTGGTGTCCGAACTACCCCAAACAATGAGGTAAGCATTAATATCCCCGCTTATTAAGAGTGTTATGTTTACCTCTGGCAATGCGGAAGAGTCTATCTAAAGGATGATAAGGAGGATCCAGGTTATGGGAAACTTAAATGGATCCAATTAACATTTTCTTCTTATGAATAAAAAACTTAATTGTTAGGGACCAAATTGTAACATCCTTCATAGTTATTTGAAGGAGGTTTAGAATCTGTATGTCCAAATATATGCCCTCGGGTTTTCTCCATATAATGCGTTTAATCATTTCCCTAAAACAGAAATGATTCAAGAATTAGCACAAGGATGGATTTCATCCACGAAAGTAGCTTAGCTTACAGGTGGAGGGAAGTGTAAGTTTTCTTTAATTTGTTACACTATGACGTTTTCAATTGAATGTGCCGTTTAGGTATTATCGGTAATACCAAACAAACAAAAAGTCCTAAAATTTTTAAGTTTTTTGACACCCAAAATTTCTTCCGTATTAGCATTTTTTTATTACATGTTTACATCCTTATATTCAAGCTGAAGAAATAAAATCTTCTACTTCACCATAAGCACAAAAAGACCCATGTTTTGGCCTTCTATAGTACACCATACTACTACTAAAGATTTAAATTTTCTGAAAGGAATAGATTGAGTGAGATAAGGTGAAAAAAATTAATTGTTATTCTAAATTACTAATTTTCTACCTTATGTTATTTAAGACGTGAAATTCTTTTATCGACCTAATCACATAACCCATAAGGAAGTCTAAAAAAAAAAGATCAGGGTCATGATATTACGTGGGCCATTCCTTGGTGATAATCTCATTCGAATGCCTGATAGCTATTTTATTATTGCCTTTTTAAGCATATTTGCTGGTAGCTTTAGGAAATGGTAAATTTTAATATGGTCCTAATTACATACACTTTCATATAAATTATTACTAATGATAAATAAATAAATACTAAAAATTATATCGCAAAACATATATGCAGAAAAATAGTAAGCACGTTAATAAAAAGGAATGTTTATGATTTAGTAAACATATTTTTTTGAAGTAGAATAATAAGACATTGTATTAGATTTTTATGTCAAATATGCAATCTGTTGCGTACTACTGGACCTTTTTAAGGATAAAACAATACAACAAATAAATTAAAAAACATATAGTAAATAAACATTAAATAATATGTAGTAACCAGCAATTTTGTTTAACTAGTGCAATGTTCGTAAAAGTCAAAACTTGAAGACTCAACTGTAGCAAACTGAATGTATAATTCTGTTAGAATACAGTAAAAATTAAATGACAATAATAATACAATAATAAAGCTAAAATGATGAATATAGAACATAGCAGTAAGAATAATTAAATTATTAATTATTTAAGAAACAAAACAATAAAATAAATAGGCTATAAAACATTTAAAAACTGGGAATAGGTGTAACTGGTGTAATTTCGTGTAAATTAAATTGCATGTTTCCATTTAATTTTGAAAAAATGTATTTAGTGTATATTTTATAGTTTATTAATTATATTGCGTTGTTTTGAAATTTTTTGACATTAATAATTGTTATATTAGCTTGATAAAACTCCATTACAAAGGAAGAAAGTTGCTACGTAAACATAAAATAGTTAGAATAAAAACAGTTTTTTTCTAAGTACTTTATTTTATAATTCACGTGATCCTGGGTTCCTGTAATATCGAGCTATAGTTTAAAATATATTTTTTACTTTTATTAGACCAAATAATTCACATACATTAAAACATTTTATAATTAATAAAGTATTAAAGGGTTCTATCCACGAAAAAATAAACTTAAATAAGTTATATTGATTAAATTATACTTTAGCATGTAATAAATAAATGAAAATATAGGAAGTTGGCAGCACGGTGATGCGGTTTCGTCCTACTGAATGGACCCGATAGTTTATTCTCTTATTTTCGACCAATCACACAGACCAACGAAAAAAAAGTTTTGTACTGAAAATCACATAATCACATTATTCCTATAGTTTTTAGGGTGCTGAATCCAAATATGATATTAAAGAAGCTGTATCACCCACAATTTCTTCACATTTTATAGTTAAATTTATTAAATTAAGCGAATTTTAAAGAATTGAACAGGTTTCAGTTTTAGGCCTCATAAAACAATTAGGCCTTAAGTTAGGCCTCATAAAACAATTAGGCCTTAAGTTAGGCCTCATAAAACAATTTGTAAAGTCTTAGCCTAAAGATGGACCATGTTTCAAGTATCTGTGCCAAAACTTTCCACGCCTTTCAGAAGCTAAACTAAAAGAAGGCGTCTTTGTCGGACCTGACATTAGAAAAATGACGTTTGATGTTAACTTTGAACCACAATGACCTTAAATGAGAAAGAAGCATGGGTATCATTCAAGCAAGTCGTTCAAAGTTCTTGGGAAATGAAAAAGACCTAGAGTATTGTAGTATTCTATTGTAGCTAACATGTTACAGAAGTTTAAAAAGTTAGGATGTTTGATGAGCCTGAAACCTGCGGAAAACTATGGGTGATACAAAAAACAAAGGCCAGATTTAGATCCAGCACTGTGTTATTAGGCCCATGTGAAGTATAACATTATTTTAAAGACCATTTTATTGTTTAATAGAATAATTTAGGCAGTCGGTTAGACTGATATTGTTGCGGTACAAATATTTCGGGAGATTTGTACTAACAACGACATATCGCAACTAAAACAGAAAGGGCTGGAATGTATACCTTATGGTAGTTTGTTCTAGATTAGATTTTTTGAAAAACAAAAAAATACGTATAATAAGACTCGGATAGTCGTTCGATAATTTTGAAACGCTATGTTGGACATAATTTAAAAAGATATGAAGCGTAGTGTTAAACTGATTAGTGTTCTATACTGACAGATACTATATATCCACAGCACACTATACAAAGACATTAAGCTATACAAACAGTTGCTCACCTACAGAACGCTGGCTGAAAAGGTCCGCAGGGGAATGCTCCTTCCATCTCCCCTTTCTGCGTTATTTTTTTATCTTCTTATTGATAAGCTCAACCCGCCAGATAACCTATTATAAATAGAGATGGCCACATATTCTAGAGATCAATGTCGGTGTATTACGGTAATTATTATTTAACGTTATTTATAGATATATAAAGCACACGCGAAAGTATATACCAGTGGTTCTCAATCTTGGGGGCATGATAAACCTGAGGGAGGGAGGGGAGAGCGCGATTATATCAAGAAAAAATATATCGACAAAAAATGAAAAAAATTATTTATTTTACAGAAAACATTCTGCCATAATAAAAAATAAAATACACTTTACACTAATATAATACACATATAAATAGCTATTGTTTTAATGTATAATAAACTTATCAAAATTAAATTAAAAACAAGATTAATATTTATTAGTGACTTTCTTGGGTCTGACTTGAAGAGCAAACTTTTTCAAATAAAGGTTTAATATTATGCATTGCCACTCTAAGCTCTTTTTCTATTTTTAACCTATATCTATATTTTGTCGAAAGTTGACACAGCAGAAAATCCGGCTTCGCAATGTAGGTAATAGTACACAAAATGGTAATAGAATACGAAATGCTTTATTTTTTTAGTGCAGAGAACTCACCATCCAAACCTGTCCAAAATTCAAAGAGTGATTTATTACTAAATTGTTTTTTGATTTCGCCACTTTCCTTGAAGTCTACGTAGATATCTTCTTCGGCAGTTGAGAGAACTTCGGGAGTATCTTGAAATGGGTCCCTTACCCATTCGTAACTTGCTATCAAGTTGAAGTCAGCAAGAAAATGCTTTCTAAAATTCTTTTCGAGCATGGATAAATGATTTTCAATGGTAACAAAAATAACTTCCACGTGCTGTACTTCAGTCTCGTAAGTTTTAACACATTCATCCACACCTACAAACATTTCTAAGTTTTTAGGCTAAAAATTTCTGTTGTACAATTCAATTTTTCTAAAAAAAGCATTAACTTTATCAGTCGTATTAGACAAATTTGTTCCTTGGAGTTGAAGATTCAAGGTATTTAATTTCTCGAATATGTCGACCAAGTAGTTCAATTTCATTGGAAATCAACCATCTCGAAACATTTTGCGTCGCAATAAAATAGTAAAGCTGATTTTGCTGCAACAATGTCTTTACAAAGTGCAGAAAACATTCTTGATTTTAGGAGTATCATTTTTATATAATTTACTACCGTTTTCACCGTAGTTAACACAATATTCGGACCAGGACTTATTTCTTTGGATGTTAGAGCTTCTCTATGGATAAGGCAATGTGTCCAGATAAACTCTGGAGATATTGTTTCCCAAGTGCTAGTACACTTATAGTCCAAGCAAACTATGCCTGAAAATGATAAATAAACCAAAAAAGTCATGTAGTACCAATTTGTTCTGGAATGTGTACGGGGGTCTCCTGTACTCGCAATAAAATATTCCCGGCGATCGTAGTGGCGCGGGGTGAGGGAGAGGGGGGTGACGGGGCGATTTAAAGGGATCTTCCCACGGTTGCTCGCGCATATCTCGAAAACGGTGCGTCGTAGAAAAAAATAACATGGAGTAAGAAATGAAGAAGACAAACTTTTCTACAATATTTATAATTATACACTATTTGGAAAAACGAACCGTTCCCGAGATATCCTCTCTGGAAAATGAGAAATATTTCGAAAAATGTTTTTTTTTCGCCAAACTTGTTATTCCAACTCATTCCCACATTTTTTTTAACAAAAAGGCTTGAATTGAAAAGCTTTAGAGAATTTTATCCCCTTCAAGAATATATATACAAATGTCAATTTATCTCCAATTGGTCAAAAAATACAGCAATTTGAAGTGTTGTGATAAATGTCAACACGCTATAAAACATCTGATGTAATTTTTGCCACTAACTGAAAACATCTGATGTTTATTGAACTAACTCCTTTTGAAATGTGTCGTAGGAGGTCCTCTGGTCAAGTGTAATGTAATGTAATGAATTTCCAAAATTACTATGCCCCGGGAGGGAGGTGGTGATAAAGAAAAGATCGAAGGAGCAATCGAAGAGAAAATATATAATAGTAGCGTAAAAAATGTATATTTTTATATATGATTCTTGATTTAAGGTGAATGTTTTTATATATAACAATAAAAGCAAAAAGTATATTTTTATATTATTCAAAAAATGAATTAATTACATAAAATGGAAATTGACACTCGTACAATGCAAACCTTCATCGGTGCAAAAACCTTTGCTGAAATGAAGCAATCAAAGAAAAACACTGTAAAACCATTGAATTCTATGAGCAATACCATCAAAGTGAACGATGAGCTAATGGTGGTTGACTCCTTGATGATTATTCAAAGGAGTGTAATCAGCAATACAGGAGATATGGATATTATGAATCTCCTGAAATATGAGCTTTCTCCCGTTTCCAATGTAATTTTTCGATGAGGGAGGCATGAGGAAAACGCAGAAATCTGCCCTAGGAATTTCCCGTTGACAACAGCCAACATTTGGATGTCAAAAGTAGTTTTACTGTCGTCGATGGTGGTTTTATCCTCCATCGCGTCAAGTGGACTCCAGGAAGCATTTTTTCAGCAATTGACCAGCAATACGCAACGCATGTGACCAGTCACTAAGGCAATACCAACTGTGCAGTCATTTTTGACGGATACGAGAACATCACCTCTACAAAAAGATCAGAGCAGAAGAGAAGAGGATCCACCAAAACATCTGTAGACTTCTTGTTTGGCGAGGACATGAAAGCCAATCTTCAACAAGAGCGTTTCCTGGCCAATGAGAAAAATAAGGTAAGACCATGTTACAAGATTTAGGTCAGTCTTCGCTACTCCTTCCATCACCAGTATAATCTCGGCTAATGAGAGTATTCGAGTAAAATACTCACTAACCAGAGTACTTTTTGCTCATCTCTACCCAGGACTATGTTACCTGAGATATACCTAGAACTACATCACTGCTTGAAACTTAAAAACAAGTCAACCAAACAAAATAGACAAGTTATTATTCGTATTTGGATCAAGTTCTTTATTTTACTGAACTTTTAATGTTAAGTGATCTATTCGGATAGCTGTTGGCACAATATTGATTTAATTTTCTTACATTTCGGCATCATATAAATATTAGCGGACCTTAGAAGTCTTTTTTTTTAATGTCTCTTATTTACATTTATGTTATTATTAAAACGAACATTTTCATACTAATAAGGAAATTTGTGAAAATCAATCTGAACCTTAGAAATATAAGGGAAAAATAAGTAATGAAAATTTGTTTAGTATACACAAACCCGTATAATTATTGATTTATATACATAAACAATATAAAACAAACAATTAACAATCATAGTATGCATACAATGCAGAAAAGTGTTGCTGTATATAACTATTTAACAGAATATGCAAAATATGTTTGACTTTTGTGGAGGACATAATCAGCGAAATCAATAAGCTTGAGTAAAATACAAGACCGAAAATATAAAAAATTCAGGATCGCAATACTTCCCCTTACTATATATTTCGTATATATGTAAGGGGAAGTAAAAAATGGCATAGAATTGATAGAAAGTATGTTGCTAAAAAAAACATCGCATAGTTAAATGCCTATTAAATTTAGTTTATCCCAGATTTAACATTAAGATTTCCAAATTAAGATTTATCCCAGCAATTACAATAATTACTTAATAATAATAACAGTAATTAATTATTTAGTTTTAAAAATATGAAACAAACAAAAAAAAATTTCAAATTCAAATTCGTTTCCTTTTTTTTAGAAATCGTTTAGCTTCTCTAATTAAAATATATTCCCATAATAATAGCTCATTCTTTTTAACTAGTTTAGATTTAGATAATTAATAAATTAACTTTATATTTTTCTAATATTCTATACGATATTATATTTATAATTATTAAAGTCAGGCGATAAATCTCTCTTTAGGGGCTTTTACGATATGTCACATAGGCGATGGCATAAAAGCCTATGGGGCTTCAGAGGCATAGCATCCAGGAGAGGATTGAGGCTTATCTAGAACGGAGACTTCTAGGCAACGTCCAAGAATAGAACCACAAGGGAGCGCTGTGGGATAAGGAACATACTTCAGGTTTGAATAGAAGTAGGGAATGATCAACGGAATAGAAGATGTTTGAAAAATCTAGGATAAAGGTTGTAATTTCGTTTTGGTCTATTGCAGTTTGGATTTAAGAGATGGTTTTTAAGGGGGCTGGATTAAACCATGCAGATGCCCTTTGGCAATGTAAACTTCGGAGCTCTTTTCCAAATTTCAATTTAATATATTTTGTAGCATAAGCAATAATAAAGGCACAATAAAGTACAGATATAATTTGTATCTAATACGTGATGGGTTACATCATCCTGAGCATGTTTACTTCAATTCAGATTTCATAACAATAGATCAAGTTTAGTGCATAAGCTTGGTAGGTAACATCAAATTAAATTTTACACTACTACCTTCTTCACCGTTAATAATGTACATTTTTAATGAAAACATAACCATTCATAGGCAATGATAATGTTTGTAATGTAATACAATTTACACAATGCTCGCAAATAAAATTAATAAACTAGGAATGGTTTATTTCTTGATTAACTAAACTCTACCGTCATTGACAAATTTTATCACGACGAACTCCTGAATAGTGGCCATGGGGGTTCACATAAACAATCTGCATTGTAACCAAGTCAAAAATACGACGTAAAATGCCCTACACAACTAGAGACGCCTTCAGTTTTTATGATTTTACTGCTCTGGTTATTCAGTATAAAGCAGGCAATTTCCAAACAACTAGGAAGCCTTAAAAGAGTTAATTTTAAACAGCATCATTTTTTGGGGGAAATAAAGAGTAAGTTATTTGGTTTTAACTAGTTTATTGATATAGTGAAAATAAACCATTATTACTTCAATTGACAATGAAATTACCTTTTTTATGCTAAATTAGTAGTTTTAAAAATCCTTGCAACCGAAAGTCGAGCTGGTGCAAAAACAATGTTTGCACACTAGGTGATCGTAGGTAAACAGTACTCCTTCCTCTACTTCCCAGCCTATTTTAGGGGGTTACTTCACCATTAATAGCGTCTGTAAAAATGAATTATTTTTATTTTACAAATTTAGGGCGATCGCATAGGTACTTTTTTTTTACAAATGTAATAACCGCCAGCAAATGTAAAACCCTAACCAGTACAAATGTAATAACCCCAGCCTATTCTAGGGAGTTACTTCACCATTAGTAGATTCTGTCAAAATATATTATTTTTATTTTATAAATTTAGGGCGATCGCATAGGTACTCTTTTGTACATATGTAATAACCGCCACTACTCAGACCTCAACATGACGGTTTCAAACAAAACAACTAGTGAGCCCCACTACTAGAAAACCATTCCTCATAATTCCCTTATAGTGCGTCCTAAACAGTAGAAGGAATCCGGTCCCACCCACATCCTTAACCCCGATATCTTTCAGAAGGCTTAGAACCCCCACATCCCAGGAGGCTTAGAAAAAAAATTAACTTAACTGTTAAATATCATCCTTATCAGTCGGAAAATCGCATTAAAAATATCCAAATATTAAATTATGTTTTCAAAACATTTGCTTTTCCATAATTATGGCATCTCTTCACTACCCTTCATCTATCTATATGTCATTACTGCCTATGTAGTTTGTCGATTTTCTCAAAACAATTGTCTGCACAATTAACCTATAAAAATATTGCACTATTTTCTAAATTTGAAACATTGTAAAAATTTCGAAAAATTTAACACTATTGCGGATCTTAATGCCTGTTCAGAAAGCTATATAACTGAATAACAGAGTAATGTAAAAATATCGTGGGCTTTCAAGAAAAAGTCACTAGCAAAGTCAAATTAGTTCTGCCTAGCGAAGAAACTATATATAACGACTAAATGGATTTATTCATCAAATTACAGCCAAATAAGGTATTGAATGACTTAATCAGTCCGTGGAATTGAGTTATATTTTAGAGAGGAAATAGGTATGTACCTTATAAGCTTCTTTTGTGAAATCGTTTGCCCATTAATAAGTAACATTAAATCTTTGTAAAGCGTGTTACAACTATGTACTTAAAGTAAATTTTCTCAAGGTGCCCCCGGATTGGATAGAATAATCAGAAAGATAGCCAGATTGCAAAAGACTAAGTGGATGGTATTTTCTGAGTGGTCCGATAATCGTGATGGTACTAATTTTTCAAAAGATTTTGCTAAGTTTGAATGGATTGATATGAGATAGGAAATCATTCGGAGACGAATGGTTCGGTATTTTATCGGCATACCTATGACTTTTTTTGCAGGATGATCCCATATCCCATATAAATAAGCATTGCTAATTGAAAATGGTTGGCGCCTCCAAGGAATAATACTTAAAAATAATAATAATTAAAAAATATCGAAATAATGTATGGGATGATCCCAGTTTGTTCTGAGTATTCCAAATTCTGTGGTAACTCTGATATACAGCTGGAACTGGGGAGGGGCGGGGCAAAGGTAGCAGTTGCCCCGAAAGGCAGAATTTCGAGTTTATTTTATTTTTAGGTTAAGTATATATAATCTATAATCTAATATAATCTAGATAGTATATATCCTTTCGGGCACTGAGATTGGAAGTAAATGTTGGAAAGCTGGAAATGGTTTTAATCTGTTCATTAGACGTCAGATGATAGTAACCTAAGTTTTTCCTGTTCTAAGTGGTGAGCCAAGGCGGGGAGAGGAGCGGGGGAAACACCCAAATTTTGTTTTTACGCTTAATTTAGAAGGAAACGCGAGTCGTAATTATGAGAAACTAGTCTAAATTAATCTTAATCTTTGAGCAAGAGCTTTCGTAACAAAATTTTGGAGATGTTCTGATAATTTGTTCATTTATGTTTTGTAGGGTACTGATAACGAATTGTTACATTCATACTAAATTAAATATGAATAAATTACATAAAATTTCGGTTCTTAGGTTTTTTTTTCCTGATCTGTTTTTAAGTGAGCGCAATTTGAAATTGAGAGGAAGAATGTGGAATTTAACCTTTTAGTAAGGAGTCTTGATGGAAAGTTTAGAGAAGTTCAGAAAACATATAAATTTTTTTTTTGGGTACTTATTACAATCTTAAACTTTGTGATCTCTAATGATTCCCGGAAATATAAAAAAAACAACACAAGAAATGAATATCGACATTACTTCTGATTATTTCGAATTGTTCTGGCTTTAGCGGCGAAATGAAGCGCTGTCCGAGAGCAGTGTCATCTTGGTCATCCTGTATGTCAACCCCTACACCAAATTTAACTAGAGCCTTTACCACAAACAGAGATCCACTAGCCGAAGCAATGTAGAGAGCAGTTTCCCCTTTTTACTTTCTTGTAAGAAGTAAAGAAAGTATTATAATCGCGAAAATTTTCGGTTTTCAGATTTCAACGAAAATATCCATTTTGACCATATCTGAATCCATTTTGACTAGTTTCGTCGTGGCGTCTGTACGTAAGTTCGGACGTACGTTCGTTCGTATTTCGCATAACTTAAAAACGGTTAGCCGTAGAAAGTTGAAATTTAGTATTTAGGATTGTTGTAAAATCTAGTTGTGAACTAGAATGTGAGCTAGAAAAATTGTTGAAAATTTTTGGTCACTGCTTAATCACCGGAAGTGGTACTTTACTTGAAGGTCATAATTGATTTCCATCAAAAACATATTAAATACTATGCATAACTTCTCAAATTTTAATATTTATAACTTATATATATATTTAAATAACAAATTACATAGATTTTGGTTTAAATTGGCAAACCGGAAGCGGTACTTTACTTGAAGGTCATTTATTTTTCTAAATCACTTATTTATAACATTCAAAGCTACGAGCAGTCGACACTTGTTTTTCTTTCTACGAAAGCTGGAACTATTCAATTAGGGCAAACCTTTTAATTATCTCTAAACTCGATTCAAATAATAAAGTTAAAAATATTACAAAAGTTTGGCGTCTCATTCATCTTCCGATAATAAAACTACCTTCTGGGAACTGCACTGGAATACATTATCTCAACATTTATCCATATTAAAAATTGGATATCATTTTCATACAGTTAAAGTTGCGAAATCACCGATTGACTTTTAAAAAATGGTATTATTGAATAATTCCAAACCATAACTTTAAGCATAAACAAATAACTGATAATATATTCAACATGACTAATGACGGCCAAGACGGATGGATGCAGAGAGAGAGAAAGAGAGATCCTGTAATTGCTGGAACTTAATTAGTCTTATTGAGCTATAGTCAGCAGAAGGGTATGAAGTGATCCTGGGTGGCGTGATCTGCGACTTTAACTTACCATTCATTCTATCTATCTAGATATTTAAAGTAAAAATATTTAACTAAACTGGAACAATGAAACCATCACATCTAACTCACTTTACAAATTTTTTAAAACAATATATTAAAATAAATAATGCCCAATACATTAAGATTATAATTAATGATGTAAACAAAGTTAATATTATAACGAAAAAAATCATATAAAACGCTAAATACTTCACATCTTAATATAAAATAGAAAAAATATTTATGAAGAATTATAATTTTTATTGGAAAATCAGTTACAAAACATTATCATTATCATTTTTTTTTTACATATCAGAAATAAAATATAATATGTTGATACACAAAACATATGTCATTTTAAGAAAAAAAATCATAAAATTTATAACAGTGTTTTGTTGAACCGGCAATGAAGATGCAGGGAACGCACTTGAGGGGAAACGGCTGTTGACAATATAGACGTCACTCAACCCTTCCTTTTGATTTGAGATAATCAATTATATCATAATACGTCCAATAATATTCATAGGTTGCAGCCATTAGTGGCGTCCAACCCTCTGCATTCATAGCTGATAGATTTCCCCCACTTTCCACCAGCGCTTTCACTACGCCAACGTGTCCTTCTTTTACTGTATGATGCAGGGCAGTCCAGCCATCATCATCCCTTTCATTTAGAGGCGCTCCTCGGTCAATGAGAAGCTTTACCACATCCAAGTGGCCATTCCAAGATGCTGTCATTAGTGGTGTCCTGCCCAATCCTGACTTAGCACTTGTATCAGCTCCATGATCCAACAGCGCTTTCACTACGCCAACGATTCCTACATCCGCTGCATGATGCAGGGCAGTCCAGCCATCATCATCCCTTTCATTTAGAGGCGCTCCACGGTCAATGAGAAGCTTTACCACTTCCAAGTGGCTATCCCTAGAGGCTATCATTAGTGGTGTCCTGCCCCAATGTGATTTAGCAGTTCTATTTGCCCCACTTTCCAACAGCGATTTCACTACGCCAACGTACCCTCCTTCCACTGCATGATGCAGGGCAGTCCAGCCATCATCATCTCTTTCATTTAGAGGCGCTCCTCGGTCAATGAGAAGCTTTACCACATCCAAGTGGCCATTCCTAGATGCTGTCATTAGTGGTGTCCATCCCTTTACATTCATAGCTGATAGATATGCCCCACTTTCTAAAAGCGCTTTCACTACGCCAACTTGCCCTACTTGCACTGCATGATGCAAGGTAGTCCATCCATCATCATCCCTTTCATTGGGAGGCACTCCTCGATCAATGAGAAGCTTCACCACATCCAAGTGGCTATCCCTAGAAGCTATCATTAGTGGTGTCCTGCCCCAATGTGATTTAGCAGTTTTATCTGCCCCACTTTCCAACAGCGCATTCACTACGCCAACGTGCCCTCTTTCCACTGCGTGATGCAGGGCACTCCAGCCATCATCATCCCTTTCATTTAGATGCACTCCTCGGTCAATGAGAAGCTTTACCACATCTAAGTGGCCATTCCTAGATGCTGTCATTAGTGGTGTCCTGCCTAATCCAGACTTAGCACTTGTATCAACTCCATAATTCAACAGAGCTCTCAGAACTTCCACCTGCCCTTCTTCCGCTGCATAATGTAGGGCAGTCAGTCCATCCTTGGTCGTATCATTTATATGTGCTCCTCGGTCAATGAGAAGCTTCACTACTTCCAAATTGCCATTATATGACGCATCCATTAATGGTGTGCAGCCATCGACATCCTTAATGGCTACGTCTGCCCCATTTTCCAACAGCGTTGATACCATGCCAACGTCCCCTCTTTTCGCTTCATAATGAAGGGCAGTCAACCCATAATTATTTCTATCATTGAGTGGCGCTCCTCGTTCAATGAGAAGCTTCACCACATCCAAGTGGCCATTCCTAGATGCTCTTAATAGTGGTGTCCAGAGCCATTCTGATTCAGCTTTTATATCTGCCCCATTTTCCAACAGCGCTGTCACCACGTCAACGTGCCCTCCTTCCGCTGCAAAATGTAAGACAGTCCTTCTATAATTATCCCTATTATTTAGAGGCGCTCCGCGGTCAATCAGAAGCTTCACCACATCTAAATGGCCATTCTCAGATGCTGTCATAAGTGGTGTTCTATCGAAAATAGACTTTGCTGTTAGATCGGCCCCACGATCCAACAGCGCTGTCACCGCATCAGCGTGCCCTCGTTCCGCTGCATAATGTAGTGCAGTCTTTCCACCCTTATGCTTATCCCTATCATTGAGACTGGCTCCTCGGTCAATAAGAATTTTGATAACTTCCACATTGCCGTTATAAGACGCAACCATTAGTGGTGTGCATCCATCAACATCATTAGCTGTTAGATCTGCCCCACTTTCCAACAGCGCTGCCACCAAGGCAACGTGTCCCCCTTTCGCTGCATAATGTAGAGAAGTGCACTCATCAATATCCTTTTCTTCCACTTCAGCTCCAGTGTCCAACAACATTAATGCACAGTCAATACAGCCTTCTTCGGCTGCGAAATGAAGTGCTGTCCGCCCTGTTATGGTTTTAAGTGTAAGATCTGCACCTCTGTACAATAAAAAAGCTAAAATTTGAGACTTTGAATTTTTTGCAGCAGTCATCAATGCAGTGTTACCTTGATCATCCTGTATGTCTATCCCTACACCGAGTTCAACTAGAGTCATTACCACCATCAGAAATCCATTAGCCGAAGCAATATGGAGAGGTGTTTCCCCTTTTTCTGTTGTAACATTAACATCCGCACCTATTTCTAGAAGCGTTCTAACAATGGATGGATTAGTGGCGATATGTAAAGGTGCGAGACCATCACTATTCCTGGTGTTGAACGGCACTGTTTGACCTTTCAATACTTTTAGCATTTCAGTTACATTACTCGAGCGAACTATTAAGTGAACTATCGTGTCATTATTATCGAATCTGACATCAGGTAATGATAGATATTTCATAAGTACTGTAAGCATTTCAACATTTAAAGACACAACGGCTGTATGCAGAAGACTCTTTTCTTCTTCTGGTATCATACTGACATTAGCTCCTCTTGTCAGTAAGATCTCCACTCCTTTGACATTGCCCACTCTGACAGCTAGCTGTAATGGGGTATCGCCAAGTTGGTTCTTTATATTTGGTTCTAGTCCTGCCTCAAGTAATGCTGGAAGTGCTGCATTCATGCCAGCAGCGGCCGCAATATGGAGGTAAGTGTTACCATTAAGCAAACTCTTCTTAATATCAGCACCAGCCAATAGCAATTCCTTGAAAGATGTAACACTGTTATTTTTTATAGCTACTTCCATAGGAGTAGCACCAGCGATGTTGAGAACTTCAAGGTCTGCCTTTAGGTACCCGAGTGCAGCAATAGAGGAACTGCTGCCAGTCTTTACGGCCAAATGTACGAGACTGTCTCCGGACTGAGTCGACCCGTTGACATTTCCTCCTTCAGTGGCTAAGGAAATAATTTTACAAGGGCTGTTGTTAGTTACTGCATTTTCTAGTTCAAGCGCCAAGTCGGCAATAATTTCCTGAAAATAAATTATACAGTTTTATCCAACCTTATAATTTTATTATTCCTCATTGAGTGATTTTAATGATAATATCAAATATGTAATGATACATTTATAAAATCGCATTAACAAAAATATATTATTATAAACAGTGTCTATAACATTTTAAATGTATTTTATTTGTTAAAACTCTTATTTATAAATGTAAAATATTTATTTATTTTTAAATGAATTTGAGCATCTACGGATATGCTACAAAATAAAAAGCAATAAATTATGTAAGTAGTACTATTCGAGGTTTCGAATATAAAATGAATAATTAGATATTATTCTCACTGTGTCCTAAGATAAGTTATGTATTAAAGCACAGTTTTAAAAGTAACGTTTATGTTATTCCTTTTTGTTTCTGTTTACTGTCCATTCTGTGACCATGCACTGTCGCCCAGCAGTGGATACACGCAGGTACAACCCTTAGCTATCTTTACTAAACTAAACTGTGTGCTGTGGACACTTGCGCCTCTATCTTGGAAAGATAGTAGTGCATACATATTAATTATCTGTAAACCTGTTTCAAATTAAGTCTACGCGAATCAAATAGGCATCATTGTAATCCAAACTGATTGCACTACACCATTGTTCTCAAAAAGATGCTTGACACTATGGGATACGTCCGCGGAAATTTGGTATGATATGGCTAATCATGGGCATGCCAATATTTGTGAAGGCATTATTATCGTACAAATACTTTAAATAAGTCAGGCAGTCTTTGCCTAGCAATCTCGTTGCACCAGCCTTGACAAATCTATTGTTATCACAAGAGAGATTCAACTTAGGTAGATCATTCACCTAAAGCGTGTACCTTAGAGGTATACTGGCCGGCAGTGCACGGTTACAGAATGACCAGCACAAGGTCAAAATATAAATGATAGCGATTAAATGATCTTTTAAACATATAAAAATAATAATATTTTAAAGGTAAACATTAAAGGTCGATTGTAAAAAACTTACCTTTGGTCGCGGAGTGATCCCGTAGACATCAGCAAGAGAAGACAAAATTGTGAAGACATGTGAGGACAGATTCAGTTCTCCAGTGGCTACCAGTGCATTTAGCCGAATCATTGCCTCTTTCACGTCCTTGTTAGGGAATGTGAAGTCCTCCCTCAGCCAGAGTCTGAGGTACCTTGACCGCAATTGCTGGATGCCACTAGAGCACTCGGCCAGGATGGAGCAAGATGTTACGTCTCCAGTTACTAAACAGCTAAGCAGAGAAAGGAGAAGAGCCTGCGTGCTGGTGAGTTCCATTGCAGCGGTGGCGGTCAGCCTGTAACTGTACGCTGTTGCACCATAGTTGACTCCAGACTGCAGCATACTGTTGCTAACGTTAGGGCACAGAGAGTTGACCATCGTTTTCTGTCTATTGTCGACAGGTGACGTTTCTACACACTGAAAAAATTGAAAAATTATAATAATATTATTGCTACATATGCACACCATTTTTTAAAGGTTATGCTCAATACCTATATCAGATTACCACTTAAAGTGTGCTCCACAGCAACAACGTCAGGGTGTAACTTTAAAAATATTAAAATTCTCTTAGATCCTTTTTAAATTAAACGCTCATTACAAAAACTAAGTCCCCCGTAAGGGTCTCCGAATTTAGGACTGATTCACAGAGCAAGATGAAAATTAGAAATTTAGGTATAGGGATGGTTAGTTGATTAGATGGAAAGTATGTCTGTATATAGCTGGTGGATTAAAATCGGCCACAAAGGAGGTTAAGAATACAATTCAGATATCGTGGCTCTTCAAAATGTTCATTGGCTTGGTGAGGGCTCATTAACGGAAGGTACTACACTATTACGGTAAGGAGGGATCTTTGGATATCGATGGCCATATTTCACGGCCTGTGCGACGCCTCTTGTTGTTTGTCAACCCTTGTTGCTGATCAATGTTTATCTACATGATTTTGAAACAATGCATTGTTTCAATATCGGGTTGAGTTACATTCATTCTCTTGTCAGTGATAATAATGTTAAATGCGAATTGTATGTTATACTTGATTGGGTATCCAATAGACTACTGCAACACTTTATGAATTTAATATCAGGAGATGCGAACGCAGATATGTGAAGGGAAGAGGTTATTATCCGACAATCGGTGAAGAAAGTCTGTACGAATACTGAATTGATGATGGTAAGTAAGAGAGATAGACTAAGGCCGAGGTTGGAGCATTGTTTTGTCAGATCTTGGTGACTAGGATTTTGACGGAGGTCAGTGGAAGGAGAAATGTAGGAGAAAACTAGTGGTACCGGCATCGAAGCTTCGGGTCCAATAAGCCTTTATTTACTTGCTGGAGTCTTTTAAATCGAATCCACAATATCAGATCTAATCCATTTCTCCTATTTACGTCTCGGTCTACCGTTCGATTCTTAATTGATCGGGCCAGTGATTATAACTTTTTAGAGATTAGATGCTTACCTAGCCCGAAAACAGATCCTATTTTATTAATGTGATGGATGACATTCAATATTTAATGGATGCATATTCTAGTAATTATTCTTTATCTTATATTACACTAATTAATGTTTTTTTTCTTTAAAAATAAGTAAACAATTGATATGAATGCATCAGAATAGTATAAACCTTATGATTGGGTATGTTTACATTTATTTCTAAGTGTTGCGGTTATTCCTATCTAAATATCTAGAAAGTTATCTGCTTCGAACACTTTAAGCAGCATAACTTTATATACTTTATGTAAATTTATGTACGTTATTATTGAAGAAGTATGTTTTTAACAATTTAAGAAGTATGTATTTAACAATTTAAGAAGTATGTACTTAGCAATATATATGTAGATATTTACGAGCAAGATAAGTTTGACCAATAAAATATATAAATATTAAAAAAATTGTTCAAATTACTGTCTTGAAATGGCATAGATTAACTTTTATTTTAACATTTATACTTTTAATTAATAAAAGTATAAATGTGACGCGGAGTAACGCGATGACCTATTCATTAAAAAAATCCATGGTATTAAAGAACATTTAATCTAGTTTCCAAATATGAACTTGTTTTTTGCCAAAGTTTGTTAATTAAATATTTATTGTTACATTTTTTAGAAAACCCATACCTTCATATTGTTTTTCAATGCACTTATATTCTAAAATTCTAAAAATGTATTGTATTTGTATGGGGTATTCTAAAAATGTAACAAAAAATACTTCATTGGCAAACCAGCGTTAACCTATGGAAAGGAAATATATATTATTATATAATCAATAACAATATATAATCATTGAAAGACAATAATTTAAAAAACTCCAGAAGTTCAATAATTATTCTCGGTCCCCAAGTACACAAAGCTGTAAAAACATTGGGATCGCTTCTGGCCTATATCAAAAAATTCTTCTCTTTCTTCTACTTCTCCAAATCGCTTATACTTTGTCTTCTGTTCATTGACAATAAGACCAAGTTTATTCACCAAGTCTTCCAACGCAAGGAACGCCTGCAATGTCAAGGTCATCTGCATAGCCTAAAACTTGTATGAGTCTACTATAATAAAAAAATTGAGGTTTTACGTTTCAAGATATGTAGAATCCAATTATCGATTAGTTAAAAAAAAAATCGGCGGCAAAAAATCATTTAATTCGGACCAGCATTAGCTGAGATATAGCGTAATGAACTTCGGAGACCAATTCTCCGGCGCTGCTGGTCATCGTGGCCTAGGCCTCCTGACTAATCTATTAAGGTTCTGAATTTCTCGCATCCTTCTGCTTTATCGTTCATTGGATTATTTCTGCACTTCCTTTAGCTTCCTTAGGCTTTCCTTTTTTTTCTCTCCTACTGAAGTGAACATCCAATATTTCCTCTGTATCATGTTATCCTCTGATTACATGCCCTAACCATTTCAGCCTAATTGCATTGGAACAGTTTCTGCTTAAACCTCAGTTCGGCACTCTCACGGCGATCATTTTGGGACAAGCTTCAAATTTCTTTTCCTTTGGTGCCTACTGCTTAATTTCTTTAACTTGGACAGACCAGATATTTTTGAAATATTATTATTTGGAAATAATAAAGTTGTCCCTCATAACCTGGCACTAATAATACCCACTTTTCATTTTCGATTTTATGGGAATTAATGCTAAGAAGTTATAAAATTAAATTTTAGTAATATTTCTTTAATAAAACGCCTTTAAAAAAACGGAATAATCCCAAAACTTTGAATTTATATGCCGGTATTAAATATTTGGCATCATTGGAATTATTAAAATGGCTACTGCTTTAATTAGATCACAGCTGTTGATTTCCGCTATAGGCTAGTGAGAAGAGTAAACCCGCCCTCAGGACGGAAGGTTAAGAAAGAACAAGTTTCACTCGTACCGAAGAGAACGAATCAGGCGAACGAAAGTTAATGCTTAAAGTATTTTTTTTTTAATTATAGATAGAATAATTTAACTTACAATTCTTATGATTATAAAACACCATCAAGATATTCTATTATCATAACAATAAAGTAGACATCAACTGCTTTTGATGGTGTAGTGTTTACTTGTTAAGTTGGCCATGTTTTATTGTGAAATTTTATTATAGTTTTATATTGGCGGATGTTTGAGTGACTGAGTCTTCTCATTACCTAGTAGTTAAAATCTACAAATAACTGATATATAGTTGCAAATACACTACAATTGACGGCGTGACAAATTCACATTAATGGCCCCTAACTTCAATGAATCTGTAGATGTGTGTTATTATTATGAGTGTATTCGAATAAAGCAACGATCATAATATCAATAAAGACTTTTATTTACTATAAACATAACCTTAACACGATACTGTATGCAAACACATAACATATAAATGTATAACACAATAAGTAATGAGTAGTAGAGAATATTAAGATATTGAGATAAAGAGGTTACACTTTTCAGTGGAGCATAACATTTCCCCCCTCTTTATTTTTGTTTGTTTAATATAAAATCTTTTTGGTAAGAATGTGCCCTTTTATTCCTCCAAGGATGATGTCTGGATTGCTTGTTTGGAGGCGAAGATTCACGTTGCGTTTTCGCATTAATCAAAGTTCTTGAATCTGCTTCTTGTCCATCTTCTGAGCCATCGACAGCCATTTCATTTTTATTCACTTCCAAATTCCTATTATTGTTGTTTTCATCAGTAGCCTCAGAACGCTGCACAAGTTGCGGTCTCTCATCAGTAACTATATTCGTGGTAGGCTGTTACATCAGATTGATTGATATCACCCCTTGGTGCCAACTGCCGTAATCTAACGGTTGACTTAATACCATCCTTACGTCTATTGAAAGCATATTGGGGATTTACTTCTCAGAGCTTCGCTTCTTCAACTAAGTATTCATATTTGCTATTATTTATAGGCATATTTGGCATATTGCTATATTTGGTATTAGGCATGAACAATGAAGGGATGGAATCTCGTTATCAGTCCGAGGTGGGAAGTTCAAGAACCTCTCATGTAGTGTACTGTTAATAGCAGTGCACAATAAGAAACCCAAAGAATGGAGGGCCTGAGAAAGCTCTTTCTCCAAATCTTCTGCTTAGAGTTGGATAGATTACACATCCAATGATATGGTTTACCAGATAGTACCATTGTAACGTTCTACTTGGCGATTGCCTCGAGGATTGTAAGGAATGGTTCTACTAACGGGCACACTATTAGAATGAAAGAACTTCAAAAGTTCTTGAGATAAAAACGATGACCCTCCATCTGAATGTATGATCGACCCGAATATTTAAAACAGCTGGAAAAGACATTGAATTACAATTGCACATGAAACATCAGGGCAGGGGAAAAGAAAGATATTCAGTCAAGACTGTTAACATTGGCGATTCTTAGTTATATAGGGTAGGAGTTCCTTAAAGTTAACGCTTAAACGTTCCAACGCAGCTGCCGCTTTAATAAAGGTTTCTTGATTTTTCAAATATCTCGGCTTGACTTCAGTGCATGCTATTGACATCCTCAATTGAGTAAAATAAGCTTTTGATTTTTATCCAGTGATACATCCTGGTCACGCTTGGACCACGCAATGACTTATGGAGCTCAAATAGTTTATTAGACGAGGTTACACGGCATGGGAGCTTTATTCAAGAATAACATCAGAGGGAAGTATTTCAATTTCGTGTCGAATAAATTTTTGATCTGTTTCAGAGTAAAATCTTGATTTCGTAGCTATAGGTTTGCAATCTGGCGAGAGATTGGGCAATAATCGAGAAGACTATACTCTGGCTATTGAAGCAGAACAAATTGTTAATGACTCTCTTTTTTCACCAATAGTTAATTGTATTTCAAAATGCTTTTAAAGAAAATCATGACGGAGTAGTACGTCACAACAGAGTTTCTCAAGTATAGAAATATTAAATTTAGAATAGTTAAGACCAAGAAGTTCAAGATTAACAAATACGTATCCACATACCTGGCAAGAAAGGGATGTTATCGCCATTGAAACGCTTTAATTTTGATGATAGAATCGCAAGTTGTATCGTTTAACAATCGCCAGATTAAGAAATCTATAAGAGCTAACAGTATCTATCAAAAAATGAACAGATTGATAATCTATCTTAGTGCTTACCACAGCTTTAGCTAGATTTTTCAAGTGGTCTTCGTTTATGGTCGCCGAGACTATGCCAGCTGCCACTGATCTTCTTACAAGAAGATCAGTGGCAGCTGGCACACACTATGCCAGTACACTATGAATAGTACACTATTCATACGATGTAGGAAGAAGGCATAGAGTTACTTGATCACAAATCTATTACAGTTTCATACAATACAGCTAGTTATAGATTAGATGCTCTTTATATAAAATCTAAAAATGAGGTTTATGCATGGCATCGATCCGTCCACAGAAATCAGGACGGATTTCAAATCTGTTACTGCACCACTTAGATTCTACACTGATCAATGATTTTAACGAGCTAAGATCATGTATTATAAAATCGTTTGTTATCAACGTCGAAGACGATATTCCATTCTGTGTGGAAACAGATGCATCAGATATAGCGGTTGCTGTCATTCTTATTCAAAACAAGAGACCCACTTGTATATGAGGTTACTTTACTTGAGGCCAACCCAAACCATGCCGTCATTAAACTTCCCGACAGCAAAGCGACTACAGTTAACCTACGATATCTGACTCCGATAGATGACAAAATTGACCGTTCGAATGTTGGAAGGTTTCAAGAAAAATCTGTAATACAGGATACCGACCATCCTTCTCCAAATACTGACCACCTTTCTCCATATAATACAGACATCGAACTTAAATAAGGAAATTTACATAAAATGGAAGATGATTAGCAGAGATAAACTCGAGACTATAAAAGAGGGGATAGCAGAAGCCTCCACAATCTTCCAGTCTCCTCAGTTGTTGTCAGTCGTTGTTTTGGCCATTATATTCATTTTGTTTATATTTCAGTTTATATTATTTTTGTGTGTTATGCTATACAATAAACTTCTACAATTAGTGCTATCATAACTGGCGCCCTTCACCCGGGACTACGAAAGTAGCATTCTGCTAGTATTCCCATTTGACCTGGAAGCCTTCGTATGATTAGGATCCTGACTTCAAGACTTCAAAAGAAGTCTTCAAGCCCAACAACGGGAGACTCACACTCCGGAGTAGTGAGTATTTCTATTATCAAACCACCGAAATTAGTTAATATCATTAAAATGTCAGATCCAATTAAATAAAATATTTCAAGATTCGATTAAGACCATACTCCAACAATTGATGAAAACCCTAATGAACTAGTTTTATTTTTTGTGAAATGGTCGAGATTGCCTTTGCTACCATTTGTGCCAACAACATTATAGAACATGATTATAAGAAGAACATTTATTAACGTTAGCCGAATTACTAAATGAAAATTTTGCTGACGAATCTTTCGAAATTTTACGTGATGAAATTTTTCAAGCCAAATTTCATTTCAAAGTCGCCAAAAGAATTCATTGATAGAGTTAGATTAAATTAGATAGTTTAGATAAAGAAACCGTTACTCAGATAATGTTAAGAACTGATAAAGGAATCATATATCGCATTTATAATTTTCTTCTCACACTCATAGTAACCACATAATGATTTTTAATACTATCCCTTTAGATGAAGAAAGAACCACAATTTACAATAAATACTCCTCTATTATTGCAAATTTAAATATTAAAAATTTTTTTAATAACAGACAAAATCACCAACCTCTTTATACACTTCATCTACTTCTCGTTCATTTCAACATCATAACACTCCGTCTACTTCACATTCATTTCAAAACAGAAATTTTAGCAATCAACTTCATACAAAAACAAAATCGATATCACAAAACTTTAACCTTACTAACAATCAGTATAACAAGACAGTATTATCAAAACAGAATATTGACTCTTACAACACTATCAATGAGATCAGTTAGCAATTTACAGAGACCACGAACTCATAATTTTATTTCCCCTTACTATGTAACACACTGTGAACAAGAACCCCAACAAATCAATGACGAGCCAAACTAAAATGGCAGACTAACTGGAAAACACAATAAAAAAATTTGGAAATATTTGATCTTTTTTTAAATGCAGGTTACAACAAAGAAAACCCTCCGAATTAAATTTAAACATACGTACAAAAACTTTGCTAAACTTTGAAAATGGTTGATAGATACAGGTGCCAACGAAAATTATATTTATCCCAACGCAATACCACCAAATACTAAATTAATTGATGATCCTTTTATTATAACAACACCTACAGGAAAAATACTGGAGCAAATAGTTGTTATTTAAATTTAGAAAAAACGTTTGGAACAATGGAAACCGAAATTGTTTTCATATTCCCGTTTTCGGAGAAACATGATATTTTTTTAGGATACGGCACAATGAAAAATTAAAAACAATTTAAAATAAGAGTCCATTCGGAAAACAATACACATATATATCCCTCTGGTATAAAATTGAAAATTAAAATTGAGTATAGACAAAAAGACTTAATCAGAACAAGGAGTTAATTTAATAGAGAAGGAGTTATAATATGAAAAATGATAAAATATAATGTTACATTCACACTCCCAAAGTAATAGCCATTAGTTCTGAACCGGTAGAAGTCGAAGAACTATTAATATCTTGCGATTCTCATTTTCAAAAGGTAAAAGTTGAAATACCGAAATTAATAATAATAGAACATATAACGCTTAATTCACAAATTTAAAATTATTTTTTATGGGAGTATAGTATTGATTAAACCATCCGATTATAGGTTAAGGAATATTTCTGCAGTACCTCAATTAGAGAGTGACAGCTAAGTTTTATTGTATTTTCCTAAACTATAAGTGGTAGGAACATAAAAACACCAGACATTTCCGGTCTTAGCTGCTAGATTTGTCTCACTTTCCAACAGTGCGGTAACCACGCCAACGTCTTCTCCCATGATTATTCCTATTACTGAGAGTAGCTTCTCGGTCAATGAGAAGCTTCAACAAATTCGAATTGCCATTCGTAGATGCTATCATTAGTGGTGTCCTTCCCAAATGTGATTTAGCAGTTTTATCTGCCCCACTTTCCAACAGCGCTTTCACTACGCCAACGTGCCCTGCTTCCACTGCATGGTGCAGGGCAGTCCAGCCATCATCATCACTTTCATTTAGAGACGCTCCTCGATCAATGAGAAGCTTCACCACATCCAAGTGGCCATTCCTAGATGCTGTCATTAGTGGTGTCCTGCCCGATCCTGACTTAGCTCTTAGATCTGTCCCACGATCCAACAGCGCTTTCACTACGCCAATGTGCCCTCCTTCCAATGCATGATGCAGGGCAGTCCAGCCATCATCATCCCTTTCATTTAGAGGCGCTCCTCGGTCAATGAGAAGCTTTACCACATCCAAATAGCCATTCCTAGATGCTGTCATTAGTGGTGTCCTGCCCGATCCTGACTTAGCACTTGTATCAGCTCCATGATCCAACAGCGATCTCAGCACTTCCACCTGCCCTCCTTCCGCTGCATAATGTAGAGCAGTCAGCCCAGCCTTATCCTTATCATTTAGAGGCGCTCCTCGGTCAATGAAAAGCTTCACCACTTCCAAATGGCCATAATAAGACGCATCCATTAATGGTGTGAAGCCATCGACATTCTTAGCTGATACATCTGCTCCACTTCCCAACAGCTCTTTCACCACACCAAAGTCTCCTCTTTTCGCTTCATAATGTAGGACAGTCGACCCAACATTATTCCTATCATTGACAGGCGCTCCTCGGTCAATGAGAAGCTTCACCACATTCAAATGGCCACTATAAGACGCTCTTAATAGTGGTGTCCAGAGCCATTCTGATTTAGCTGTTATATCTGCCCCATTTTCCAACAGCGCTGTCACCACGGCAATGTGCCCTCCTTCTGCTGCATGATGTAAAGCAGTCAAGCCATCATCTTCCCTATCATTTAGAGGTGCTCCTCGGTCAATGAAAAGCTTCACCACATCCAAATAACCATTTCTAGAGGCTGCCATTAGTGGTGTCGTGCCTAATCCTGACTTAGCACTTGTATCAGCTCCATGATCCAACAGCGCTCTCAGCACTTCCACCTGCCCTCCTTCCGCTGTATAGTGTAAGGCAGTCCGTCCAACATCATCCCTACCATCGATAGGCGCTCCTCGGTCAATGAGAAGCTTCACCACATCCAAATTGCCATTATAAGAAGCAGCCATTAGTGGTGTGCAGCCATCAACATCCTTAGCTGCTAGATCTGCCCCACTTAACAACAACGCTGTCACCAAGGCAACGTTACCTCCTTCCGCTGCAAAATGTAGAGAAGTACATTCATTAATATCCTTTTCATCCACGTTGGCTCCATTGTGCAACAACATTAAAGCACACTCAATACAGCCTGCTTCAGCAGCAAAATGAAGCGCTGTCCGGCCTCCTCTTGTTTTGAGGCTTAGACCTGCATTTTTGTACAATAAAAAATTTAAAATTTGTGACTTTGAATTTTTTGCAGCAGTCATCAATGCAGTGTTACCTTGATCATCCTGTATGTCTATACCTGCACCGTGATTAACTAGAGCCATTACCACCATCAGAAATCCATTCGCCGAAGCAATATGGAGAGGTGTTTCCCCTTTTTCCGTTGTAACATTAACATCCGCACCTAACTTTAGAAGAATTCTAACAATTGTTGAATTAGCGGCGATATGTAAAGGCGCGAGGCCATCGTTGTTCCTGGCGTTAAATGGCACTGTTTGATCTATCAATGCTTTCAGCATCTGAATTGCATTACTCGAGCGAACTATTAAGTGAACTATTGTGTCATTATTTTCGAATCTGACGTCTCGTAATGATATATATTTCATAAGTACTTTAAACATATCAATATTTAATGACGCCACGGCTATATGTAGATGACGCTTTCCTTCTCCTGGTATTATACTGGCATTAGCTCTTCTTTCTTGTAATATCTCCACTCCCTTGACATTGCCCACTCTGATAGCTAGCTGTAATGGGTTTTCGCCAAGTTGGTTCTTTATATCTGGATCAAGTCCTGCCTCAAGTAAGGTCTGAAGTGCTTCATTCATGCCAGCAGCGGCAGCAATATGGAGGTAAGAGTTATCATTAAGCAAACGCTTCTTTATATCAGCACCAGACAATAGCAATTCCTTGATAGATGTAACACTGTTATTTTTTATAGCTACTTCCATAGGAGTAGCACCAGCGATGTTGAGAACTTCAAGGTCTGCCTTTAGGTACCCGAGTGCAGCAATAGAGGAACTGCTGCCAGTCTTTACGGCCAAATGTATGAGGCTGTCTCCGGACTGAGTCGACCCATTGACATTTCCTCCTTGAGTGACAAGGGCAATTATTTCACAAGGGCTGTTCTTAGTCACAGCATTTTCCAGTTTGAGCGCCAAATCGTCACTGTTTTTCTGAAAATATAATTTTATTATTCCACATTCAATTTTGTTAGTGAGAATAGCAAATGATACATTTACAAAATTACATATATATTTAAAACAGGAAGGGAGAATATCTATACCAATTTATATATATTTTATTTCTGAAAACTCTTTATAAATTTATAAATATAAATATAAATTGATATACTTATAAATTTATAAAGGAAAAATAATTTTTAAAAAAATATCGTTTGTTATAATGGGCATGATCATTAGGATGGCTCTTATTTATTAGTGTTAAAAAAAATGCTTTTTAGTTTTTGAACGCACACCACTTATATTTTTTTCTTTAGCTATTGTGTAAATTGCCGCATCGAGTATGAAATAGACTGACGATAGGAAATTAACCAGTCGAACATTTATATTTACTGTATAAATTATAATTATTACTTTATAATAAAATAAAATAATATCCCGAGGGAAGTATTTGAGTATTTTAACGAATTTACTTATTTTTTCCTTTTTACTGTCAGGCAGGGTATTGCTTTCTATGGACTTCAATTGGAGAAGAAACTGTTTCTTCTCTTCATCCGCAGGTCATAATACATTAAAGTCATGCATTCATTTTAACCAACTCGTGTCAATGATAGCGTGATACTTAATAGTTTCAATAGGTTTTAAATAGGATACGTCGCTCTCTGGATAAATATATATATTTTTTATATGTCCACGATATACCCAATTTCTTTCTAAATACCTAACTATTCTGAGAAATGAAGCCTTTCTATATATTCTTAAGTCTGCTTACTTCTGGGACATCCAAGCCCAATTGCTCACCAAATAAACACATTTTCAATAAATAAATAGCCTTTGCCATCCATTTAGCATGGTTTAGCGCTCCTGATGGTCTGATTTTTTTTTTTTGCCTTTTGGATTCCTTCCAATGAAAGCACAATTCAAAGAGAGATTTATGATCATGTTTCAGTTTTTCACTAGCTATTGTATTTAAAAAATTCAGTGGCGGATAAAATTAACCCACCAGTTGATTTATTCATTTACCCTACATCATAAAGTTTTTATGTTTTAGAATGTTATAACCAATCAGAGTGTAAATATAGTTCAATCGGAATATGAACAATCACTGGTTTATTTTTTTTTTACCTTTGCTAAATCCTTTACTCCTTCCGTCAAGTCACCATAATATCAAAGTTAGCGTCAGAAGATTTCTTCACTATCTCCCTTGTTTAATCTTCTGCAAACATAGTGAATCTTTTCCCTGATATTAATACATTTTTTTAACATTACAATGACTAAGGGCATTTGATTATCCATAAGCTTGTCAACGACCTCTCTTGAATCATTTATCGGCTTGTCTGTAGTTTTTCCAGGAGTTGGTGTGTTCGATGTGGGACCGGATAGATCCATATTCTAAATATTTATCTCTTCTCAAATGATGAGTAATTGGGTACAACAACCATTTGAGAGATCCCACTGGCTTCAGCGCGTCCTTTTCCTTTTTTCATAAGCCTCAATAAAGCCCTTTCTTTGCCCTTTTTTCACTTTATGTGACTCCTAGAAGGCAAGTTCTTCGGCCCTCGTTGACCTAGCTTTTGTTGGAATTCTTGCCTTTTCACAGAAAATGAAACATCCACAAACTACTAAATTTGTAGTTTCACTCGGAGTCAATTTAACCTCTCGCTAATTGTAATATTTGTTCGCTGGTAATATTTGTTGATTAGACGGAAATTATCTGTCTGTGATTTGATGACTCAAATAGCTATTTTCAAACAACTATGAAATTTATAATCGGATCTCCACAAAATAAATTACAGGAAGATTGGCATTAACAGTGTATATTGATAGTGTATAGAGAATAACTATGGGCTAGACTAAACTGGAGGCGGTTGGAAAGGACGTATTATGCGGGGACTTGCATGTACAGACCGGGAATCACGGTCGGGCAACTAAGCACAATGCGGCGCGAGTTCTCGACAGTCGATTCGAAGAAAAGAGGTTTCTATTAATTTCTTATATCAAAAGGAAAAAAATAGGAGGTGTGCGATCAGTAATTTAATTATCAAAAATAAGGGCCACACAAATGAGCATCCATGACTATGTTACAAAATAAAAAGCTATAAATTGAGTTCGATAATTAGCACAATTCCAGGTTTGTTAGCACTATCCTTAGATAAGTTTGTAGATATATTATGTTGAAACATAGTTTCAAAAGTAATGCTTAGGTTATTCCAATCGTATTAAATCAAAAAATTGATTTATTTTATTTGTGCTGGGCATTCTGTGACCAGCCCAGCAGTGGATGCACGGAGGTACAAGCTTCAGGAACGACTCTTAGCTTGCTCAACCAAATTGAACTATCTTCTGTTTACACCTATCGGTCACGAACGAGGTTAAGGATACAATTTTGATATCGTGGCTCTTCAATGGTAGAAATATATCAATTTAAAGGTAATAAGACTAAGGAATTTTATCCCGCTGGAGGTTATCAGGAACAGAATCAGCTACACCTGCACTTATTGAAAGGCAATGCTCTCCATTATTTTGCTTTTGGCCTCTCTCTTATAATTCTGATATTATACTGTTTCGGATGGTACTCCTCTAATTCAACCTGTGTTAATTAAATGGCTCAATTGATTCTCAGCCGGACCAGAAAGTGGCTTTTCACACCGGTGAATGATTACAGTGATACGGCACAAAAAAAGGTGATAAGTGCTCATACGGTTACAATTGTTCTTTTCTTTTAACTTCATGTTGTAATAGTAACTTGCATTTAGATCAGAAGGTTTCCTTTTTTGTATTAATCATCGTTTCTCTTCTTAGTTAAGACATAATATTTAATTGTTTTCTCTATTGCACCTAAGATCTTTCTTATTGTTCATAATTTAAGTGAAGGTGTTTGTGTAATTAATTTCACTCCACAAGTATTAATAATAGAATCTCAAGTATCCAGCCTAATTTCTCTCAATACTCAGAGACCAAACAAGTTGAGTGAGTATCAACACTTTATGATTATATTATCAGAAGATACGAATGCAGAGGTGGGAAGGGAAGAAATTAGTATCCGACAATTAGCAAAGAAAGTCTGCATGAATATTGTTTTAACATCTGAGAGAAATGTACCAGGAGGGAAAGGGGAGGATTGTTTTAAGTTTGACTTTGGTGACCAGGGTTTTGACCAAGGTAAGTGGAGAGAGATATGTAGGGGTCAAGTGATAGCAATTCTATTTATTGCTACATCTTCACTCCTAACAATTTTTCTCGTAGGATCAGTATTTTCACTATGTTTCGCTCAAAAGTTGAGCTAAAATTTAAAATGTCACTTTCGGTCAAATTGGTAATTTTTTCTAGAAAGCGAAATTTTTAGCATTGGAAGTTTAAGTAATGTATAAATTTTCAACTTTACCAAAATTTAATTTTCACTTTTTTCAGTATCAAGCCGTCGTTCACTGTTTGAATTAAAACAAAATAAATATCTCTAACAATTTCCCTCACTAGGATCTATGTATTTTTCTCTATATTTCACTCAAAATTTGGCCTATAATATAAATGCTGTATTTCAGGATCGACTAAGACTACATGCTTAAATACAAGGTGTACGGCGGGCGGAGGACGGACGGATTTTTTTTTTTTTTTGTATTCGATATTTGGATTCTATATCAAAACGTAAAACCTCAAATTTTGAGAGGGATTAATTTTTATTTTATTTTTATTGCAAAGGTGCTTTATAGAAAATAATGAATCGAAAACATTTATATATATATATATATATATTCTGTGTTATTTAATTTTTTTTTAATACCTTTATATAAAAAATAATTATAATCACGAAGCTAAACGTTTGCCCGAGTTGAATCTTCGTTTGCAAGCGAGGTGGCCAAGTTGGAGAATGATCTGAAAACTAATTATGATAAGCCTACATAAACAACAGAGTCTAAGCTATTTCTAGACCGATTTGCGTAATAGAATCAAATTGTTTATTATTATTTGAAGCGTCGGAATAAATCTATATATTTTTAAAATCGATGTTTCAACTGTCTTAGGGTTAATTAGCAGTGTCTAATTTTGCCGGCACAAAATGATCAGCTAGAAAAGAGTTACGATAAGTGTCCTCGTTTTGATATAAAGGTAGTGGACGGTAATTTCTATACCCAAAATACAGATCTTCCTTAGATGGACTATGGTATAAACAAGGTACGCACGTAGATCTGTGGATGACAATTTAGACAAGCCAGAAGGGAAGAAAAGTATATGCACAGTAGAAAAAAGAGGCATTGGAAGAATAAATTGCTAGAGGAGATAGAGCAGTCTTTTGGTGAAAAGAATAGTAGGGATATCTTTCAGAGGGTCAACGTAGGGCGCAGGCTTAAAAACTCCCTCAGTCAGGCCTGTAAAAGAGAGATGGAAGCCTAATTACCAATCAGCAGGAAATCAAATCGTCAGATGGGCTGATTATTTTAGCTGTCTTCTCAATAGAGACATGCAACCACTAGAGGAATGGGCTACGCAGGCAGCAACTAGTGATGCTGACTTCATTGAACCGCCAGATGAAGAAGTACAAGAAGCAAAAGCTAAAAAATCACAAAGTGCCTGGTTTCAAAGAAATTCCTACAGAGCTCATAAAGTACGGTGGGAGTGAGTTGGTCAAGCTATTAAAGGAGTTAGTGATCGAAAAGAAAGACTGACTGCGGAATGGACGAAAGCCATTGCCCAATATATAAAAAGGGTCACTGGACTTCAGCAACTACCGAGGCATATCTCTAATTCCATTGGCATACAAGATCCTATCTATCAATATCCTGTGTATACAAGATCCTGTCTGGTATCTGAAGATACCAAGCTTGGTTTTAAACAGGAAGATCAACCTCCGACCAGATCTTTACCCTCCACATGACGCTGGTGAAGACCGCCGAACACCAGATCCCTACCCACCATATCTTCGTAGATTTCCAACAAGCCTATGATTTCATAAATCGTCAGCAGACATATATAGCCATTTTAGAGATGAACATTCCGCCTAAATTTGTTCGACTAGTGAGAATGACTTAGAAGAATAATATTTATTATATAAGAGTCGGATAAGAGACTTATCTAGAGGGTTCGCCTTATTATTTGGTGTCAGGCAGAGTGATTGCTTGGCTTGCCTTTCTTTAATCTGGAATTAGAACAGGCTATAAGGAATGCAGAAATACTGGTTGGAGGAACCTTCTTGAATAGATCTGTTCAAATTCTTGGAGATGCCGATGATTTTGACCTTATGGATAGAGCATAGAGAGATGGCTGGAGAGCTTTCGAAGCCTTAGAGATATCGGCTGCATGAAAAGAGTTAAGGGTGAACAACGTAAATCCAGAATACTTGCATACGCCCACTGCAAACATGAACAGGAAGGAATAATAGAAATAGGTCATGCATTTCAGAAGGTACGAGAATTTGAGTACCAGGGAGACCAAGTCAACTCTCAAAAGAGTATCAATGAAGGAATAAATAGATGTATTTTCTCAGCAAACAGGTGCTATTTTACCCTTCAGAAATACCTACGTAGCCGAACAATGTCCAGGGCAGCAATTATTCGAATCTATAAGACGTTGATTCGCCCAGTCCTTACCTATGGCTCAGAAATGTGGACAATGACTAAACCAATTGAATTGCCACTCCTGAGGTTCGAGAGGAAAATTCTCCAAAAATATAAGGAGCTATATGTATTTACCAAGCCGGGCGAGAAAGGACAAATAACGAGCTAAAGGATCTTTATAATGATATACATAGATATAAGCCATTAAACTAGCCAGGCTACGACGGGCTGGTACCCGAAATAGGAAGGCTGCAGCACTTAATCGGAAAAACTGGCGGTTGTTGTTGGAGTAGGCCAAATCTTATCGCGTAGCGCCTCAAAATAATAATAATAACCATTAGGTTTAGGCAAAAAATATGGGCCAACTAGCTCAAAAAAATAGCTTCCCTTCCTTCAACTATAATATTAAGGTATTATTAATGCGACAATTACAATTGCTGAGCTTGTGGGGCTGTGGTAGAAAATTTATTTTATTTTCTTAAGCCATTAACCGACCCCAGTGATATGAGCATGGTATATAAAGGATAACGAAACGGGTACCTGAACGTCTAGGTGTGTTATGTCTTATAGGTGATGTCTAGAGGGAAAAGCAGTTCTAAGAGATGAACTTACCGATGAAGCTACCAGGAACATCGCTAGTAGCAGGAGTATGGAATGCATCATGTCTCAACTCTTTGGCTGGTGGGATGTTGTATGTAATTGTCTGAAACAATTTATTAAATGTTAATTGAGAATAAAATACTATCATTTGATGTCTGTAGTATAATTTTGGTAAAATTGAAAGTTAAACGGTTAAAACCATGCTTATTACAAACTAATTAAAGTTTTGACAATTCAGGTATCGGCAAGTTTTGTATGTATTATTTTGGAATAGCTTCTGAAGATGTTTTTGAATATCTGCAAAAACACAAAAAGTCATAATTGGTTTTGCATTAATGACTATTTTTGAGTGCAATTTAGTTTGAAATGTATAATAATCGATCTTTTCGAGGATTAAATTTCCTGCTTGAAACTGAAAATATCGCTGACTAATTAAATTAATATTAATGATTATAATTTCATCATTAATCCATTATATATGTTATATAAGTGTGCATTTCATGAAATTGATTTAAATTCGGGGGGAATGAAATTTTATAAAAAATAAAATTTCAACATATTTCAAGAAAATATTTTTTGACAATACATGGTTTATTTTTTGTATATTTTTTGACATACAAAGGTCCCGTGTCTCAATTTTAATTTTCCGAATTTTAAAAATATTATACAAAACATTCGGAAAATTTAACGTTTTTCTGTTGAGCTTTTTCCTAGGTTTCTCGAGATGGTAGGAAAAGCACAAGAAGGAGGAGGTGAGATGAGTCAGAGGAACGTACCAGACTGCCTCTGGCCTAGTCTTGTCGAATATCCATTCAATACCGCAGCAGGGCACTAGAGCATTAAATCTTTTATCGAGCATACACGGAAAAATACCTTCCGTGCCTCTTCGGGAATGCGGCATGACCTTTCCGATAAACTCCGCTAATATGCAACTTCCTGATTCGTAGATGCCCTCTACAGGACTCTATGTTTGGATAGTAATCTAAGTTAATGTTCTTATCACCTAGGAAATGGAGGTAACAGTGTCCTCAAGACTGGAAATCCATGAACCGTCGGGTTTCTTTAAGGTGCCTGATGGCAACTGGCCACTATTGCCTAAAAGCTTCAGTAACCGTGATGCTTCAGGCGTACTTTCGATGTTTGTACAGAAGTTACGCCAAGCATCCCATTAATGCCTTCTTACTTCTCTTTTATATATATTTGAGGCAGCGCAGTATGAATGCCAATCTGCCTCTGTTGTCTTATCAACTATTCCTGTTACTTTTTGTAGTTTATTCAATTGAATGGACCACCATCTGACTTTTTAGCAGGAGCAGGCTTTAAAGAACAGGCTTCATCGTATGCTGCTAGAGCAGTCCTTTCGAGGAGGCTTATGTCCTCGTCCAGCTGAGATCTGAAAGTTTCCCCACACAGCGGGGTGGCTCACTTTTCAGCATATCCCTGAAAAGATTCCAATCTATATTTTTTTATTTCTTTTCAGTAAGGATAAGCTTTGTGCATCTAGTTTGAATATGATCATTCTATGTTCAGATAGTGCAATGTCTCAGGTGATCATCCAGTCTTTACAAAGGCTCTTAGTAAGGCTAGCGAGTGTTAAGCCTAGTATCGCGGTTTTTATCCTGGTGACAAATGTGGCATCACCACTATTGTTCAGAATTTCTAAATCTGTAGAGGCTGTACATTCCAGCAAGGCCTATCTTCGCCCATTGGTATCCGAGCTACCCCACTCAAGGAGGTAAGCATTAATATCCCCGCTTATTAAGAGTGGTAAATCTACCTCTCTGGCAATGCGGAAGAGTCTATCTAAAGGTTGATAAAGAAGATCCAAGTTATGGGAAACTTAAATGGATCCAATTACCATTTTCTTCTTATGAATAAAAAACTTAATTGTTAGGGACCAAACTGTAACATCCTTCATAGTTATTTGAAGGAGGTGCAGAATTTGTAGATCCTTGGATGTCCAAATATAGGCCCTCGGGTTTTCTCCATATAATGTGTTTGATCATTTCCCTAAAAAAGTAAGATTCAAGAATTAGCACAAGGGTGGATTTCATCCTTGGCAGGTGGAGGGAAGTGTAAGTTATCTTTAATTTATTACACTTTTACGCAGACGTTTTCAATTGAATGCGCCGTTTAGGTATTATAGGTAATACCAAACAAACAAAAGTTTTTTTTTTTGACTATCCAAAATTTCTTCCGAGATCATCCGTATTAGAATTTTTTTTTTTTACATGTTTACATCCTTATATTCAAGCTGAAGAAATAAAATCTTCTACTTCACCATTAGCACCATAGACCCCTGTTTTGGCCCTCTATAGTACACCATAATGCTACTAAAGATTTAGAGTTTCTGAAAGGAATAGATCGAGTGAGATATGGTGAAAAAAATTAATTGTTTTTCCAAATTACTAATTTTCTACCTTATTATTTATGACGTGAAATTCTATTATCAACCTAATGACATAGCCCATAAGGAAGTCTAAAAAAAAAAAAGATCAGGGTCATGATACTACGTGGGCCATTCCTTGCTGATAATCTCATTCGAATGAGTGATAGCTATTTTATTATTGCCCTTTTAAGCATATTTGCTGATAGCTTTAGCAAATGGTTAAATTTTAATATGGTCCTAATTACGTACACTCTCATACAAATAAATAATAATAATAAATAAATAAATAATATTAAAAGGAACGTACGCAATATCGCAAAACATGTATGCAGAAAAAAAGTAAACGCGTTAATGAAAAGAAATGTTTATGATTTAGTAAACATATTTTTTTGAAGGAGAATAATACATTGTATTAGATTTTTATGTTAACTCAGCAACCTGTTACGTACTACTGGACCTTTATGAGGAAAAAAACAATATAACAAATAAACTGTAAAACATATAGAAAATAAACATTAAATAATATACAGTAACCAGCAATTTTGTTAAACAAAATCAAAAAAGTACAATGTTTGTAAAAGTCAAAACTTAAAGACTCAACTGAAGCAAACTGAATGTATTATTCTGTTAGTATACAGTAAAAATTAAATGATAATAAGAATACAATAAAATTGCTAATAATAATGAATAATGAATAATAACGGTAAGAATAATTAAATTATTAATTATTTAAGAAACAAAACAATAAAATAAATAGGCTATAAAAAATTTAAAAACTGGAAATAGGTGTAACTGGTGTAATTTCGTGTAAATTAAATTGCTTGTTTCCATTAAATTTTGAAAAAATGTATCAAGTATATATTATATAGTTTATTAATTATATTGCGTTGTTTTGAACTTTTGTTTACATTAATAATTGTTTTATTAGCTTGATAAAGCTCCATTAGAAAGGAAGCAAGTTGCTACGTAAGCATAAAATACTTGGAATAAAACTGTTTTTTTCTAAGTACTTTATGTTATTATTCATGTGATCCTGGAATCCTGTAATATCGAGCTATAGTGTAAAACATATTTTTTTACTTTTATCAGACCAAATAATTCACATATATTAAAACATTTCATAATTAATAAAGTATTAAAGGGTTCTAACCACGAAGAAATAAACTTAAATAAGTTATATTGATTAAATTATATTAAAGCATGTAATAAATAAATGAAACATACGAAGTTAGCAGCACGGTGATGCGGTTTCGTCCTAATGAATGGATCCGATATTTATATTCTCTTATTTTCGACCAATTATTACGGCCCATTTGAAGTGTAACATTATTTTTAAGACCATTTTATTGTTTAATAAAATAATTTAGGCAGTCTGTTAGACGTAGATATTGTTGCCGTACAAATGTTTTGGCAGATTTGTACTAACAACGATATATCGCAACTGATACAGAAAGGGCTAGAATGTATACCTTATGGTAGTTTGTACTAGATTAGATTTTGTGACAAACAAAATAAATAAGTATAAGACTCGGATAGTCGTTAGATAATTTTGAAACGCGATATTGGAAACAATTTAAAATGATATGAAGCGTAGTGTTAAACTGAGTAGCGTTCTATACTGACAGATACTATATATCCACAGCACACTATACAAAGCCATTTAACTATACAGACAGTTGCTCACCTACAGAACGCTGGCTGAACAGGTCCGCTGGGGAATGCTCCTTCCATCTCCCCTTTCTGCGTTATTTTTTATCTTCTTATTGATAAGCTCAACCCGCCAGATAACCCATTATAAATAGAGATGGCCACATATTCTAGGGATCAATGTCGGTGTATTACAGTAATTATTATTTAACGTTATTTATAGATATATAAAGCACACGCGAAAGTATATACCAGTGGTTCTCAATCTGGGGGGCATGATAAACCTAAATTGGGGGGAGGGAGAGTAGGGCGCGAGTAAATCAAGAAAAAATATATCGACAAAAAATGAAAAAAATTATTTATTTTACAGAAAACATTCTGACATAATAAAAAATAAAATAAACTTTACACTAATGTAATGCACATATAAATAGCTATTGCTTTAATATATAATAAACTTATCAAAATTAAATTAAAAACAAGATTAATACTTATACTCTTTTTCTATTTTTAACTGATAACTATATTTTGTCTTTAGAGTAGCCACAGCAGAAAATCCGGCTTTGCGATGTAGGTTGTTAAAAATGGTAATAGTATACGAAATGCTTTATTTTTTTAGTGCAGAGAACTCACCATCCAAACCTGCCAAAAATTCAAAGAGTGATTTATTACTAAATTGTTTTTGATTTCGCCACTTGCCTTGAAGTCTATGTAAATATCTTCTTCGACAGTTGAGAATATCTTGAAATGGGTCCCTAACCCATTCGTAACTTGCTATCAAGTCGAAGTCAGCAAGAAAATGCTTTCTAAAATTCTTCACCAGCATGGTTAAATGATTTTCAATGGCAATAAAAATAACATCCACTTGCTGTTCTTCAGTCTTGTAAGTTTTAACACATTCATCCACATTTACAAACATTTATAAGTTTTTAGGCTATACATTTCTGTTCCACAATTCAATTTTTCTAAAAAAAGTATTAACTTTATCAAACGCATTGGACAAATGTGTATTTGCTCCTAGGAGTTGAAGATTCAAGATATTTAATTTCACGAATATGTCGACCAAGTAGCTCAATTTCATTGGAAATTAACCATCTCGAAACATTTTGCGTCGCAATAAAATAGTAACGTTGAATGTGCTGCAATCATGTCTTTACAAAGTGCAGAAAACATTCTTGATTTTAGGAGTATCATTTTTATATAATTTACTACCATTTTCACCGTAGTTAACACAATATTCGGACCAGGACTTATTTCTTTGGATGTTAGAGCTTCTCTATGGATAAGGCAATGTGTCCAGATAAACTCTGGAGATTTTTTTTTCCCAAGTGCTAGTACACTTATAGTCCAAGCAAACTATGCCTGAAAATGATAAATAAACCAAAAAAGTCATGTAGTATCAATTTGTTCTGGAATGTGTACGGGGGTCTCCTGTACTCGCAATAAAAAATTCCCGGCGATCGTAGTGGCGCGGGGTGAGGGAAAGGGGGGTGACGGGGCGATTTAAAGGGACCTTGCTATTAATGCCTTTTGAAATCTGTCGTAGGAGGTCTCATGATCAAGTATAATATAATGAATTTCCGAGATTACTTTGCCCCGGGTGGAAGGGGGTAATAAAGGAAAGATTGAAGGAGCAATCGAAGAGGAAATAAAAAATAGTAGTGTAAAAAATGTATATTTTGATATATGCTTGTTGATTGAAGGTGAATGCTTTTATATATAGCAATAAAAGCAAAAAATTATATTTTTAAATTATTCAAAAAATGAATTAAATTACTTAAAATAGAAATTGGCACTCGTGCAATGCAAACCTTCATCTGTACTACCTTTGCTGAAATGAAGCAGTCAAAGAAAAACAATGTAAACCCATTGAATGCTATGAACAATACCAGCAAAGTGAATGATGAGCTATTGGTGGTTGACCTCTTGATGATTATTCAAAGGAGTGTAATCAGCAATACAGGAGATGAGGATGTTGTGAATCTCCTAAAATATGAGCTTTCTCCGTTTCCAATGTGATTCATTATCCTTTGTACATTATCAGGATACCTGCTACTCATCCCAAAAGGAAATAGTGCCAATATGTGTTCTGGTATTTTATGACTAAGTATCGTATCGACTTTGACCATAACACTTCAAATTGTTGTATCTTTTGACCAGTTGAAGATAAATTGACATTTGCACATATATTCTTGAAGGGAATTAAATTCTCTACAACTTTTTAATTCACACCTTAGTTTTAAACAAAATTTGGGAAGGAGTTAGAACAACAAATTTGGCGAAAAAACAATTTTTCGAACAATTTTCCATTCTCCAGAGAGGATATCTCGGAAACGGTTCGTTTTTCCGAATAATGTCTAATTAGAAATATTGTAGAAAATTTTATCATCTTCATTTTTCAGCCCATGTTTTTTTTTACGACGCACCGTCTTCGAAATATGCGCGCAACTGTAGGAAGGTACCTTTAAATCGCACCCTTCCACTTCCCGCAGCATCGCCGGAGATTTATTATTGTCTGTACAGGGGACTCCCTACTACACATTCCTGAAAAAATTGGAACTACGTGACTGTTTTTATTTATTTTTATTATTTTGCCTGGACTATTAGGAATCTTCCAGGCACTGTACGAGCACCATCGGGTGGATATTCCGACGTATTTTCCACTCTATATTTCCCTCGTTTAGAAAATCATTTAAGATACTAAATAATTCAAGTGCTGTTGCTTTGAATACAATTGGTTTGCAGAATAGTAGTTCTTCTACTGCTGACCTACGATAATAAAAACGAACATAGGCAATCAAATGAGCATCTTTATTGCTATATGTTGCCTCATCAAGCTGAATAGAAAATAAACTGTCACTCAACTTTCCGAAAAGCTGATGCTCCCCTTCTTCAGCTATATCACCAATTTGACGGGCAACAGTATCATTTTATTTAATGTGATTTTAGCGATTTTCTGTTTATATAATTTTCTATCACTGTCGTTGGCACAATAATCAGACCAGAACTAATTTCTTTAGATACCAGAGCTTCTCTATAGATTAGCCAATGTGTCCAGATACACTGTGGAGATTTTTGTTTCACAAGTGCTTGTGCAATTAGGAATCTTCTAGACATTCTACGATCGGTGAATATTCCACTCTATATTTGCCTCGTTTAGAAAATCATTTTAGATACCACATAATGCTATTGCTGTTGCTTTGAGTTCTAGAGGAGTTGGATCCCACTGTCGCAAATGCGGCAGAGTCAGAAACACCAGCCCATGTGCTGGAAAATGTCCGAACCACACTCTCCATATAACACGCCGGCACCATAGGGTCAAGCATGATCTGCTATGACTCCTCAGGGAAAAGTACTTCACCTGGTTCGATGAGGTATATTGCATCGCCGCGGATATCAGATTTTGTCGCATTTTCCAAGACCGGATAGACAGCACTGGTCTTGGATCCGACGGTGAGGTTTAAAAGTAATGACCTTGAACAGGCAGGGAAAAGAGGAATATTCATAAGAATTGCATCTCTTACCTAAAACAGAAATTCCGCGAGACCTTCGGAGAGAGAGAGTTCACCGTGAGAGGCCTCTGGTTTGAGTCTTGCGGAACAATCCCAATTAGAACAAGGAGCTTTCTGGAAGACCTAGGTGTTGACTATATGGATATTGCGATATTGGTCGAGAATATTATGAGAATATTATTCCCTTGGAATTTTGCACCATCACCTGTATGGTAGTTAACCGAATGGATGTCTATTTTTTTTTAATTATAATTATTGTTTATTTGTTTTTTCTTTAAATATATTTTTTATACTGTTTTTTATCCGTATCTTTTTATTTAGTTATTATTTATTGTACTACTATTGATGCTTGGTGTGCGTTTCTAAAATGTGAACATTTAATTAGTTTTCGAATTTTTGTTTGTTTTGTATGTATAAAAAAATAGAAAGCGTTATTTTAAGTAATGAAATGGTTGAGAGTCACCGGAAAAGAGAAATGAGGGATGGATAATAGAGTAATAGAAGGTATATTTTTTATTTTTTTATATTTTTTTTTTACTTCTTTAATTGACTTTTTAATTGATAAGTGCTTAATTTTTTGTTTATTAAAGTAGATTTAATTATTAATTTAAAGACAATTTTGTTGTTGAGATTTTTTTTCTTCTTTTCTCACTATAAGTTTATTCTTATTTGTAGAAAAATTCAATGTCCCTTTTTGTTTTGTTTTTTTTATTATATTACAATAAATTTGTATAAATCACTGGTTATAGGGATATTGTCCCTGGATATGTTGGATATGTCCCTTTTTGTTTTGTTTTTTTATTATATTACAATAAATTTGTGTAAATCACTGGTTATAGGGATATTGATTATTTTTTTTCCCGGTTAATATTTTAATTTCATATTAAAGCTTTATTTCATATCATTATTATTTTACTTTATTTTTCCATAACATTATTTCTTTATTTCATATCATTATTTATATTTATTTCATATGCAATATTTTTCAATTTTCCTTATTATTATTATTATTTTTATTCGTTCCTAATTTAGTCTAGTTAGAACCGGCAACTTCACGAGAGAATAGCCTTTCGATTACGAGTACTTTTTGAGGCTTCACTATCGTTTAATGCTAGCTTACGCCCACTTAAAGATTTACCCATGATTCTTTATACATACACTATATAATTCCACTGCTGTACTACTGTACAATATCGTTAATTGCAGATAACACGCAAATTACAATTTACACATTCACGGTAGAAGATGGATCGACTCGACTGAGACTGGCGAGAACGAGAGGCAACATTTATACCCGCCACGTAGACATTCTAGAATGTTTGAGACATATCTATGCATTCATATTTTGAATATTGAGTTGATTTATGATATATTTGAAAATTAGATTTTATTTATGCATGATGTAATTTATGTAAACTAAACTAGTATTACGATTTCAGTGAGAATTGTTGTATGGGGGGAGGGAGAGGCGCGATGAAAATTGGGTCGCAAATTCAAAGAGGTTGAGAATCACTGGTGTATACAGAAGAGGACACATTAACAAGGCACTGACTGACCACACACTCAGTGGTCGCCAGGAAGCTTGGCCACTGTCAACCTGAGAGATCAGCGACTGAAAACTTAATCTAACTTTGTAACCCTATCTTCCCAGTAGTAATGACAATTAGCTAGCGTAATAGCACTAGTTTCTGAATTATCGTCACTATAGTGAAAGAATGATTTTATATCATTCTATCTATAATATTCTATATATATATATATATATATATATATATATATATATATATATATATATATATATATATATATATGTATATATATATATATACATATATATATATATATATACATATATATATATATATATATATATATATATATATATATATATATATATATATATATATAGATATCGTATATCTATATATCGGCTATAGACACACACACAAACGAACGCACGTATTCACGAACACACACACACACACACACATGTATAGGTATTGATAGATGGATATGTGCTACATTTTTCCTTAACTCTAGAATACTAAACCTTCGTCGAACCGACCAAACTAATCTTGGTAATACTGATACCCTAAACTCTTAAGCGGCCTACTCAAGTTCGGTTCGTGGCTCTCTACACACTATACGAACAAAGGAAAAACTTACGAACCGTTTTTCGTCAGCTCTACACACGGGATCTTGGGTCGCCAAACGATTGTTGGCGAACCGATGTTCTCTTGTGTGTAGGCCGCTTTGACGTAAAATGGCTCAACTCTTAAGGTAAGTTTTGATATCGTAGAGTTGGAGCATCGAAAGAAAAATATCGATATTCGATATTTTGCTATAGCGCCAAACCATATATCGATATCCACCGATAATCGCTAGAAATATGTACAAAGGAAATGGATAAACAAGCACAGAAAAGTGCATCAAATGAGTACAATGTTAAACTGCGATGAAGTTTATGAAATAATATAATTTTTATTATCCATGAATCACTATAAAAAATAAGATAGAAAAGAATTATACTTTAGCAAATAAAAATGCTATAACACATTTTTATCTTGAAGACTTTTCATCTAAAAGCATGTAATTCATTTGATATACATCTCAATACAATCACCTTTTATATTATTATCTACTTGTATTTACATATGGTTAATTAAAATTATTTATTTATGTATGTTATCTACTAATTATTGTTTATTCTTATATTTTAGTGGTAAAACTCCATCATCGTGGCAAATGTATTATAACTAATCTTGTAGAGGATTAAATTTCCTGCAATACACGTACAAAATATTTGTAAATACTCTCAACAGATGCCAAGTAATATATAATTTTAAAGAAAGGGAAATTTCTTGGCGTCTATTGAGAGTAATTACAAATATTTTGTACGGATATTGTAGGAAATTTAATCCTCTACAAGATTGGATATTATGTGTTTTGTAATAGTATATAGTTATTAAGTTGAGACCTCTGAATATCCAATTTTTTGCGTTTTCTTGACATTTTGCAGATGTTAACGGTAACGCATGTTCCGAATTTTGAAAAATGTTACACATAAAACGCAGATTATTTTAACGTTCTTTAAAATTTATTGTATTAAATGTATACCTAAAATGCCCCGAAAGCGAGTTACTAAGGAAAATATGAAAAAATACCACTTTCTCTAAAATTGTTAATTCAATATTTCTTGGCGTCTGTTGAGAGTAATTACAAATATTTCGTATGAATGTTGTAGGAAATTTAATCCTTTGCAAGATTGGTTTTCATGAATTTTGAACTAGAGTGCACTGAAAAATAGTTATTAATGCGAAACCACTGAATATCTATCTTTTTGCGTTTTTTGACAATTTGCAGATTTGCAGGGCCCCATATCTCAATAGGTGTTCCGAATTTTAAAACAATACTAAACATAAAACTTACAGAAAATTTAACATTCCATAAGTCAAAGATTTACTTAAAATACACAGAGAGCAAATTGCTGAGATAAATCTAAAACAAGTGATGAAAATGACGAATTCGTTGACCTATAAAATTTAATTGCAACCGATCTAGGATGGCAGACGTTCATATTGTATTCAGTGTATTTGGGAGTACTTTCGGTCTAGACGATATAAAATTTTCTTGTAATTAGACATATTTTTTGCCTCAGCTCACGGACTACGTAGTCTTTATAAGATACGCTGTGTCTTTGCTAAAACTGGTGCGATTTCGATGATTCCTATTTTGTTTTTTAGATACTTTCATAAGATTTTAAAATAAATAAATACCTTTTATAAGGTAAAAAAATAAATAAATGCCTTTCATAAGATTTTATACCTAATTTATAATACCATAAGATGCATAGTTTTTGAGAAATATGCAAATAAAATTAAAACGTGTATTTCAGTTGAAAACTGGAATTTGAATTTTTCACGATCGCAATACTTCCCCTTACTATATAAAAAACGTGCAAGCTTAGATTTTAAAATATAGATCAGTGCTTCGATTCTACTGAATAGAAAGTAGTTTCAAATGAATCTTCAGTGAAAAATATTTAAGATGCTTTTACATTCTAATAGCATAATAGATAATCAACAATATTCGTTATAGTGTTAATAATAACAATTGTCTGTTAACTCGCACATGGAAATCAGGCCCGAAAATTTCGCTGTCGGGGATTTGGCATGTCCAATGGAAAACATGCGTTAGATTCGGAATCCATAAATAAATTTATCTTAAATGTATTACTAAGATATGATTGCCGTATGTGTTTTGAGAGTTTCAATTTTTTTTCAGTTTTGAGGTCCAAACAAAAATAAGAACCAACCGTGTTAAAAACTTATGTATTACTATATTTTTAAGTCATATCTGGGCATATTTGTTTACATTAAGATATTTTAAAAAACATTTTCCAAAAGTAAAAACGATATTTCTAAAACGACCTTTGTTGCGGACGAGAAGCCCTGTCAGGAATAAGTTACTAGGCAGTGATCCCCTGAGAGCACCTTAGCCCTCCTGATAAAAATTGCTATGATATCCCCGCAGGGGACGTGAAACTGGAGATGTGGTTCGGCCAGCAGCCTTCAGGAGACATTAGTCAGGGGTTCGTCAATAACTGGCAACCGAACACTCGCCTGTGTCCATCCCATTACGGAATATGAAACCTAATGGATACGGATCGATTTCTATAGGTTTTTGAAAAAAATCGTTATCTTTCCCGTGCCTCACGACGGTATCGAATGAAAAATATTAGAGGCATGAATTTGATTTGTGCATGTGTGGCTTTAATCTTTTTTTTTTAATTATATTTTTGCCAATGTTTTTAAATTTTAAAAAACATTAACACATATGGATTTATAAAGAATACCAATGGATACTTCTCACAGTAATCTCTCTAACGCGAAATGTCGGGTTACACTAACTAATTTTTTTCTCCTTCAAACGATGCACTTTCGGAAGAAATCAAACGAAGAAATACAAATTCAAATTATTTTAGGCAACGGTAGAGAGAAATTTTAAAAAAAGTTAAAAAGTCAAACAGAAAATAAAATAACAAGTAAAATGATTTTATATGTATGCTCATGTCAGTATGTAAAGATATCCAGCACCTCTTTCAATCGATGATACATGGTTCATTAAATTACAAATTTTATTGCATAACGTGCGTGTTTTGTTTTTTTTCACTTTCCTCTCTCACGTAAAATATATGTATTAATTGTGAGATAAATTGTAAAAACAAATGACTATAGGAGAAAAGATATGTATCGAGATACTATTAATCAATCAGATAAGACAGGCTTGTTCATCTTAATCGAAATTATGTTTAACACGAATTGGAGAATTCAGGTCCCCATCATCTTAAAGAGGGCTACTGTATACGGTATTTTCGTAAACAAAAATTTAACTCGTAAAAGATTACATTCTGCGCAGCTGGATATAATTAAAAATCTTATCTCTGCTTTTGGAGTTATCACAAAATTAAATTAATCAGAAATGCGATTAGATTTTTCAAATCATTTTTATATGGAACTCTATCTCAATAAGAATATTGTTTACTCTTTCTGTGTTTTTTAAAATAATTATAAATTGTGGAGAAAAAAACTATATATAGCTAATTTTCATTCTATGAAATTTAACCCCCAAAAAAGAGAGTTTACTCAATAACAGTTTTCAGACGTCATACCTATTAACATTAGGCAGTATTAGGAAGTACATGATATTTTATGTACATGTTACATTTGACAAAAAAAAAAAAGTCGGATAAATTCGGTATATATATAAACATACACACAGATATTTATGTGTGTATGTGCAATAAATTAGAGCTAAATAATGCCTTAGCTACGTAATAGTATATATACAGGGATATAGACCGGTCACCTTCCTCCTGAGGGGTCATAAATATTCAGGGGGCCATTTGTTCCGAGGATACGGGGCCACTTCTACTGGGCCAATATAATAAATCCTATAATATAAACAGTAGGAGAGAATAAATCGATTCAAAGAATTCTAAGGTGCATTGGATTTGATCAGTAACAACAGTTACGATGTGGCGCTCGAAAGGAACCTAACTTTGAACTTGGAAACTGGAATATAAAGACTTTACCTGGCAAAGAAGTTGAACTAGTGGAGAAGATGGATATCTTCAGGGTAAACATCCTGGGAATAATTGAAGTGAGAAGGAAAGGCAAGGAAGTAAAGGCAAGTGAAAATTCGGAACGATTATCGGAAGGGAAGGAAACGTCATGTACAGAGTTATGATCAATGGGAGAAATGAACGACCTCACGTGGACCAGGTGTCAACACAAGTGACAGAAGAAAGAAGTGTGGAGCCTTCAGATCAAGAAAGAAGACTAGGATGGCCGATCGTATTTAGGGATACTGAAGAACGAAATTGCCAGGAAAGGGAAGAAGAAGAAGGCCCCAGATCAAGTCAAGATCTTGTTATGCCTCGTGCAGGATCAGCTGTTGAGGAGCTGCCAGTTCAGCCATCTCAAGAACCATCGCCTCCAGAAATAGAACTAAGAAGATTGACCAGGTTCAGGAGACCATCCAACTGGCTCTGCTATCATTGACTTTCTGATTAATGTGGGGAGGACTGTTATATCAATATAACCTCCTTGTTATATTGATATGTTACATATGTTTTATTCGATTTTGAATCTATATTATTTCATTACCAATTTGTTTATGAACGTTTATATAACTATTTCAATTGTACGTTTTGCTTAATTATAAACATAACAACCTCCTCATTGGAAACTCATTTTTTACTCGTAAAACAAAATAAATTTTTCAGCGGAAGAAAGAAATGTCAACAACGAGATACTTTAGCGATGTAAAGGTAATAAGAAGCGCTGAAATCGGATCAGACTATCTTTTCCTGATTGGAGACACCTAGATCCTTCGACCTAGAAAGAAACGGCCCAAAAATACAGAAAAATTCGATATCGCAAAGCTACAGATTCCAGAAAAGAAATGGGAATATGCAGAACTTCTGGATGAGAAATTTAGAGCTTTTGATATGGAAGATAAAATTGACAAAGTATGGGCAAAACAGAAGCAAGCAATTCTCGAGGAAGCCGAAAGAGTATGTGAATGAAGGTATTCTCCACCAAAGGTAAAAATCGATATCGCAAAGCTACAGATTCCAGAAAAGAAATGTGAATATGCAGAACTTCTGGATGAGAAACTTAGAGCTTTTGATATGGAAGATAAAATTGACAAAGTATGGGCAAAACAGAAGCAAGCAATTCTCGAGGAAGCCGAAAGAGTATGTGAATGAAGGTATTCTCCACCAAAGGTAAAAATCGATATCGCAAAGCTACAGATTCCAGAAAAGAAATGTGAATATGCAGAACTTCTGGATGAGAAACTTAGAGCTTTTGATATGGAAGATAAAATTGACAAAGTATGGGCAAAACAGAAGCAAACAATTCTCGAGGAAGCCGAAACAGTATGTGAATGAAAGTATTCTCCACCAAAGGTAAAAGGACTAAGTGCTGGAGTGACGGAGTGAAAGCTGCAAAACCTAGGAAGAAGGCAGCATAGAAAGAATATTATAGAGTCAATAGTGTTACAAGAAGAAAAGAAACTAAAATGGTTGTCAGAGTGGCGAAGAAGAAAAGCTGGGTGGAGTTTGCCAAAGGCCTGAAAATGACTATACAGAAAACAAAAAAATCTTCTGAAAAAGAATAAAAGCATTGAAAGGTAAGATAAGTAAACCTATTAGAAATTTGAAGGATGAAAGAGGGCAATTAATCACTGGGGATGAGGAAATATTGGACAGATGGCGATGCCATTATGCTGCAATATTCTCTGGTGGTGGCGAAGAGAAAATGGAAGAAAAGGATAGGAAGAATATGATGATGTGATCTTGGAGGAGAATGTCATATGTGCTTTAGAGAAGACGAGAGTTGGCAAAGCCGCAGGTATAAATGGTATTGCGTCATAAACTTTTCCGGATCTTGGAAATCCTCTACAAGGTTTTTTCCAAAATATATTTTTTGCTAAAGTTATACCCAAGGAGTATAATATTATTATGCCAATCCACAAAAAAGGAAGCTCAAGTGATCATCATCATCCAAAACTATTGGATTATATGTCTCTCACAAGTATCTACAAGATTTACTCCTCTATTTTGGAAAAGAAGCTCAGGGCAATTGTTGAAGGCCAACTGGAAGAGAAGCAAGCTGCATTTAGACCCCACCGCCATACGTAGGACCACATCTTCTCGCTCAGGTCAATTATAGAGAAGTCATGGAACAGAGGGAAGAGCATTTACTTCGCATTTCTCGATATAAAGGCAGCATTTGACTCGGTTCCTAGACAAGAAATAAGGGCAGTGTTAGCCGCTAAAAATGTGCTCTGGGAATTAATTGGTGCAATAAAATCTACCTACCACGAGTCTAAAGGCATAGTTAGAATAAACGGAACAGAACCCAGGACTTTTAACATGATTAAAGGAGTTAAACAAACTGACAGTCATAGTCCTCGTCTTTTCACCATATTCATGGATGAAATTTAAAAAATAGGCAAGCGAAGGACGACACGGACAATCGTGTGAAAGTGGAATATGAAAACAATACTGGCCCAAATTCTAGTTTTTGCAGACGATATTGTCCTCATTGCTGATTCACATGAAAATCTCCAGGAAGCAGTCATTGAGTGGAAAGCCGAGTTGGGAAGAAGGGGAACGGTAATGAATGAAAAGAAAAGTAAGGTGATGCACAGTGGTTGTTAGGAAGAAGAAGTGACAGTTCGCTGCAAGGAGGAGGTGTCGGAAACAATAGAGAACTAGACTTATCTTGGGATTGTGCTCAGCAGAAATGGAAAAATTGACCAAGAGCTTTCAAACAGGATCAAAAATGCAAACAATATATATTATCAGTTTTTCAGCTCAGTAGTGGGGAACAGGGAGATAGAAAACAGCGTAAAACTACACATATTCAAGGTCATCTACCTGCCTACCCTTCTTTATGTCAGTGAAAGCTGGGTCCGGCTAGACAGGCACTAGAGTAGAGCCTCGGGCGCTGAAATGAAGTACCTCCGGAGAATGGCTACCCGAACAAGGAGAGATAAGGTCAGAAATGAGCGGATACGTAAAACTTAAACAAACCTTTCAATTCATTGAAAAATCTCATCCAAACATAAACTAAACATTCCTAGGAATACCAGCCTTGAGGGACACTGTCGAAAAGAGACAGTTAAAGTGGTTCGGCCATCTATACCGAATGAATGAAGATCGGGATCCACGAAAGTTTTTTAAAGGCAGGCCCACTGGACGTCACCCTCGAGGAAAACCCAGATTATTACTGACCAATCATATCTCCAGAATAGGACAGAAAAAGGGAAATAGTCTGAACTCCATGAGAGCGCTAGCTCGGGACCGTTATGCCGGGCAGGCTTAGATTGTGACGCCTCCACGCTGAGATGTAAAAAGGAGGAAGATGAAGGAGAAGAAGAAGTATAATTGATCAATATGTTCTGGGGTAAATGTTTGATTTAATTTTCTAAGTTGGTTAAGTCTGTCTTGTAATGGCATAGATAAAAAAAATTAAAATAAACTTATAATTACCATTACAATGTTGTCTTCAGTGAAGAAATGCTTGACCTCTCGATTCCTCAATTGATTCGTTAACGTTTTCATGACTTGAGATATGACTGGAAAGTCTGCTTAGTTTGAAAAATACCTCGTTGTCGTGGAAAATGCTTGATATTCTTGAATACTCAGTGGCAATCTTCCTCAAGACTTGGAGTAGTTATGCTGCTTGATTGTAAGCATTGACTGCCAGTATTGACTCTAAGCTCCGCAAAGTTACAAATATCTTCAAATAAAGCCCTCAAGTCTCTGTTCGAGCGCCAGTTAAATAAGTCGACGTCCCAAAAGGGTTTTTAAAAAGATTTATCATAAAGTACAAACAATGATAATATAAATTACACTACTAACTACATTGGCTAATAACCTAGAATTAACTATCTAACATAATACGGACGAGAAGAGCGACAGCGAGCCATTGAGAGAGACACTTCCTCTTTCCCACGATATTTATAGGTAAGAAAAGATGTGTCAGCGTCTTTAGAATGAGGCTGAATCTGTTATACCTAATTTCTCTCTGCTTTAAGATTGTTAACTCCTGGTAACAATTAAAATATAGCATTATACAATTTACTTAATAAAACTTTATGAGAATTTTCTGTAACAGGAGCAGTGGGGGTTACAATTGTTTTTATAGGAGCAGGAGTTAATGCTGACAATCTTATTTTACAAAATACAGTAATGATTATACAGATAATAATTGCAATTATACAAATAATATAATAGTATTCAGTTGGTATATCTTGAATAAAACGTAATTAATCCAACGAAGAAACATTAAATAGTTTGATATCATAAAATGTTTGTTGACTGTTGTTATAATTATGAATATGTATTTTATCCAATTGCGGAAAACAATCTTTTTCGTGAATAACAATTAAACTAATTCTAGCTAAAAATATGCTATTATTGTTACAATCTACTAGTTTACTTATATTAACAATAATGTATTGTTTTAACATATCTACGTATCTTATATTATTCTTATCAATAAGTTTTTGATTACATTTGCTTAAATTACCATCTTGTAATATTGAGTATACACAAGTATCATCGATTAGAATTAAATCTTAACAATAATAATCATCTCTAAATAAACAATTTTCTGTATAAATAAACATATTTTTCTTAATGTATAAGTCATTGGGCAAGTCAATTTCTCATGTTTGATTATTCTTTATTTCAGGTACTGTCATTAATAAATATCCCTGATAATCATCTTCATGTATTGGTACTCTTATAAATGTGTGTAAAATCTGTTTATGTACTGAACATAATATTTTGCTGTTTGACCATTATACTTCATTATTATTACATACTAACGTTATATTTATTGGTAGATCATTTATGACTTTGATCATTAAATTAGTATGTACGATTCCTAATTTACAAAATTCAAATGTCAGTGTTAAATCTTTTATTTTTGTTAGTAAATGCGAGACATGTAAAAATAGATTATAAGCTTCTTCATCGAATTTTAATATATCAAAATTTTTCATATTATTATTAAAGTTTCGATTAATTGCATTAATTTCATTTTTATAATCTTCATATTTGTTTATTAATTTTAACTGATTTTTCAATGTTATGTTCTATTTTATAATTATTTTCTTCAACGTTGCTTATGATATTATCATAGTGTTCTTTGTCACTATGTTACCCGTGACGTAACTTATAACGTTTCCGAGACCATTAAAAAGACCTGATTTTTGTCTTTTGTGAGTTTTATATTGTAAAAAATTTATTTGTCCATATATATAATTAATTAAGCCGGTTAGTATAGGATAAGCTCTTTGATTCTTGAAATGTTTAAGATGAATTTCGATATTTGTCAATTCTTTTTCTAGTAAACTAATGTAAAAGAAATAGGTTTCATAATATTGGTTCATAACTTTTATATTATTTACAGAGTAGTGCAGTATTCCTGTGGAGTAAGTTAACTCAGTTACTATGATCGTTTGGACTATCGTCAGATGTGGAATCATTGACTTGAGGATCAGAAGTTTGAATCAAAGCATGGTCTGTTACAAAGTGTTTCTTCTATACTCTGGGTTGTCTTTTTATATTATCAACGTGTGTATTTAATGTTCTTTTACCTTTTACAACTACGTTAACTTTTCTAAATTTATTTCGGTTTTTAATTCTTGATTGCGTATTTCTAAGATATTCCATATCGTTTAGTATTG